>VZTL01003046.1:28158-102975 GCA_013400535.1 Scopus umbretta | reverse complement strand
TCTTCTTCTTTTTTTTTTTAAATGTCACCAACAGAAGCAGGAATTTGTCTACTATTACTACTGTCTGTATTATTATGCAGGATAATAGATTTTTAGACAGTGCCAGGAAGATTTGGTGACAATGAAGACCACATCTCTTCCAAAGTTTAAGACAGCGATTTAGGTGCAAGTGTACAGAATAACAATGCTGCAGAATAATGATGGAAAGTAATTTCCAACTCCCTTGCTTCTCACTCAGGATTGTATTAATCAGAATAATTATATGTGTTAAGAAGTATAGCTTTGCTATGAAAGAAAGGAATGCTGTATCCCTCTGAAATAGGTTTTGCACGACTTCCATGCATGGGGAGGTAATGCGTGCCATATCCAGCTCAGCCCAGCACTTAGCACAGGTCCAATTACAGACCTTCTGCATTATCATCTTACATGTGTAGGCTTTTGTGACATGAAATAATGAAGGAAAATCAGTCAAAAACTGAATACCTACCATCCTCTTTGCATAAAACCAGGTGGGAAAATGTAAATCTATTCTCTCACATAGTATAACTTAGCTAAGATTACAAATTAATAAAAAGCCATGTATCCAGTGTCCAGAGCGAGCCTTTTCAGGAGGACACCTTTCATTAGCAATCCTTCTCCCCATACAAACTGCCCTTCTTCTCCCTTACATGCTTTCTGTCTCCTCACACTTGTTATTTTCAAGGTTAGGGTAATGGAGTGCACATCCCCAAGGAACCAGCAAAATGGGTATGGAGTACTTTTCTTGCCAGGAAGAATGAGCTCAGCTCAGACAGATTGTTTACACAGACAGAGATCCCAAAACACTCGTAGTCTGCATTAGGTTTACTTGTAGTCTACAGGTTTATCAGATCATACAAGTGATTTCATCTTACTGTAATACATCAGCTTAACAGGACAGATCCTTCGCAGATCTCTTCTGAGAGTGTGCACCAGTGCTCCACAAATAACACCGGTAACCATGTCAGTGATGGTCAGCAAGGCAGGCATTTGCATTCTGCCCCAGTTTTAAGTAACAGAGGCCTATTTTCAAGATGAGTCAACTCATTTTATGCCAAGAACAGTTGGCATCAGTGCTACTAAAGCATGTATGTTGCCACATTGTATTCAGTCATTTTAGTTTTGCAATCATAGAGCCAAACAACAGGATGTGAGTTAATGCACCTTTGATTAAAGCTCAGGCTAGTTTTCACTATCAATGAGCATGAGAGCTTATTGGCTACCCAAGACTGCAGTGACTTGGGAAGAGAATTCAGATTATTTTAGTAAAAAATATCCAACAATGACAATCAGTCCTTCTAGAAAATTTCTACAGAATTCAATGGCGATGGTGTGGTTAAAGATTTTGGGGTGGAATTAGTAGCCTATTCATTTCCCTGAATCGACCTCATACTTGCATTATACCTGAGCACAGATGAAGTACCTAAACTAAGGACGATAATAAAACACTATGGTTTTATTATAACAGTATAAAACAGCAGTAGGTCCCGGCACTCTTCATCTCCAAAGGTCTCTGTGTAGACTGGGCCCTGAACTGCCTCCTCACTGAAGCTGGCAGATTTGCTAGAAAAAGCAGTAAGGGAGGGAGCATGAAGTAAATTATTTTAACAATGAAGTTGGTACTGGAGCAAAATAAAGCTGTTAAAAAATGATGGTTCAGACAGTTTGCAACAGCCTTTTTTTGGAAAAAGAAATGGAGAGGGAAAAGATCATTTATCCAGTTGCTTATGCTTCTTCCCAGGCACCCAGACCTGGCCACAGTTGCAAGCAGAACAGGGTCAGATGGACCTGTGGTAGGTTCCCATTATCCCTTCTTACGGTAGGACTGGCTGCACAGTGGTCTCCCTCATGTCCCTCACTGCTAAATTGTAGTGCTAACCAGAATAATTGACCATTACTGACTGAGAAAACAGTTGCTCTCAATAACAGGGCTTTTTCTGGACAGACACAATACTATTGCACACATAGACATAAACCTGTACTTCTATACTCAAGGGGCTGTTCAATTTCTAGTCTGCACACAGGCTTATTTCACCTAGCTGAAACCTTGCATATGAATTGCTGGAATTAGCTTCAGCAGAAAAAAAAATCACTTCTGTAAAGAAGCTGCAGCCAGTGCTTTGACATAGTCTGTACTGCTTTCATTTAACAAGCTAAATAAAAGTTTCCTAGATTTGACTGTTTTTTTTCCTTTATGACTCTGGGAGAAAAAAATTTGCTTCCCTATCTCAAAATGGTTTGAGTCACAGTCTTAACCTTGCCTTGACATCACTTCTATCTGTGTACTTGCCTAAGTATAGGCAGGGTGGTCAGAAGTTGCTGTGATTCACCTTTGGTTATTCCCTGCTATAAATTGGATGCTCAAGGCGGTGCTTAACATGTAGGGAAGGGTAGGGCCTGCTGGCAGCTCTTTGATTTAGGGGCAGAGGGGCAGCTTTTTGTTTGTATTTTTTTGTTGGTTTTGTGTTGTGTTTGGTTTTTTTATCCTGTTTACATTTCTTTCCCCTCCATTTTTCCCTGAATGATAACACAGGGAAATGGGAGATCTAGGTACCAGTATGCCATTTAGTCAGCCAAACAGGAACAGGAGAATTATCTCTTCTACAGGTGCTCTTTACTTCAGGAGAATTCAAATGCTGCCTCTGCAGCAGTCCCAGCTAATGCCAACCTGACAGCAATAGGTGAAATATAGAGCACCCTCAGCGCCACACATCACATTGGTGCAGGAATGCCATTAAGCAGCCTGGTGTGAGTTACATTTCATCGATAATGAAATCAGCCTGCTAAATTTCCTCTGAGAATGAAGCAGCAATAAGCAGAAGCAGCCTCTCTTCTGCCCAAAATTCACTGAAATTATGCAAAAAACTCATTGCTTTGAAATATGAAAGAAACTCCATGTCCTTTTCAGTAGGACAAACTCAATTAGACAGAAAAAATGGAACAGCTGCTTTTTCAAAGAGACAGATGACCTTATGGTGTAATTTTCACACTCAGTTGATCAAAGCTTGTGATGTGATTCATTGACCATGAGCATGAAACTAGACGAGAGACATTGTTAAAAGGTCATTCTCTCCTATGGATACACCAGGCTCAAATAAAATATTACAAGAGCACATGCCCCTCCTTCAAGAGATGTTGGCCACACCTCCAGCTGCAGTCAAACAAGAGAACATAAAAAAGCAGACATTGTGCAATAACGCCCAACACCATGCACAAACGTCAATGTTTTGCCCAATCCCCTATGGCCAGCAATGGAGCTTTCCTAACTTTGAGTTTTTTCTAGGGAGATTCGACCTGGCCAATGAAGCCAATGAGAATTTTTGTGTTGATTACAATGGACAGGCCCGTTGTGAAAGAGGATGGAGAACAGCTGAACAGAGATGACAGCTACAGCTTACAAGAGCAGGTGTTGGGATTTAGCTTCAACTGTTGCCATTTGCCTCATTTAAACCAATATTCCCAAGCCTGAGGACCTATAAATACAATAAAGGAATGAAAGTCCCTATGGATGAATGTGCAAATGAAAGCCAGAAAGCTTTTTCAGTATATAATGATGCCTTTTGCTTCTTCATTGCAGGCAGCATGGGTAGTACCAGAGCAGACCCTTCCCCTACAGCTTTGGGTCCAGGAGGGGAATTTCATCTCTCCTGAGCAGAAATCACAAGGAGGCAGTGTTTTCAAGGACCAGCTCCAAAGGGGAAGGGGATCCCATTCATACCTTCTCACCAATTAAGACAATGCGGTGACCAGCAGGCTGCCATTTGCCACTAGAAGAAATGACTTGAGAAAGGGAAGCTCCTTAGAAACCATGCTTGGGAAAAAGGGTTGGTCTGCGACAATGACCTGAAGAGCAGAAGAAACCCTCCACCACTGTTGTGGTTTAGCCCCTGTCAGCAACCAAGCACCACACCTCCTTCCCTCCCTCCCCCACTGGGGGAGAGAATTAGGAAAAAAACCAAAACAAAATCATGGGTTCAGGTAAAGGCAGTTTAACAGTACAGCAGAGGAAGAGAAAGCAATAATAATAATAATAATGATAAAATAATATGCAAAACAAGTGATGCACAATGCAATTGCTCACTCCCTGCTGACTGATGCCCAGCCTGTCTCCGCACAGCAATCGCTGCCCCCCAGCCAACTTCCCCCAGTTTCTATACTGAGCATGATGTCATATGGTATGGAATAGCCTTGTGGCCAGTTTGGGTCAGCTGTCCTGCCTGCATTCCCTCCCAGCTTCTTGTGCACCTGGCAGAGCATGGGAAGCTGAAAAGTCCTTGACTAGTGTAAGCACTACTTAGCAACAATTAAAACATCAGCGTGTTATCAGCATTATTCTCATACAGAATCCAAAACACAGCACTCTGTCAGCTACTAGGTAGAAAATTAACTCTATCCCAGCCGAAACCAGGACAGCCACGGACCATGCACCTACATGGAGGGACCCGTAGCCTGGAGCTGAGAGACTACAGGGAGGGGTGGAGGAACATTTCACAGAGGAATGTGGGGCACCACTGATGTCAGTGACCCTTTTTTGAGAGGAGCCCCACGCTACACCCTGGCAGTATGACGTTAGCATGTGGCTAGGTGTTGGTTGCATTTCTGGTTATCTAATCGACACTGAAAAGCTGGCTACCCTCTGCAATGCTGAGTAAACAGGCGGCTAACTCTGAGCAGAACTGCTCAGCTCTTGCATTCACCAACAGGAAATGGATGGGCCGAAAGATCCTAATCCTCAGCTCTATTGTTGTCATTTGTTTGCATCTTTCTCCATGTTGGGTCACTGCTCTCAATGGGCTGTTGAGAAACCTCCCTCTCCAGTCTCTGTCCTGTGCCCTATGAGTCCCTTTCATAACTTCCAGCCAGGCATGCAAATACCCCTTCTATTGATAAACCATCTGCTGGGCTGGAGAGAGGTTTTGACTGCAACTTTTTCTTTGTACAAAACCCACCAGTTTGGGTACACACATACACTTAATGATCTTTACATCCTCAAATTATTCTAATTTTAAAAAGTTTCCCCCCTAAATGTTCCTCAACTTCTATCATTTTTACATTAAATAAAAAACTTGTTTTCATTTTTGGATTAAAATGGCATTTCATTAAGAAACATGTAGTTAAAAATGCAGAAATGATAGCTCAAAACCAAAAATAACCACAGTTCTTTCCCAGCTTTCTGGAACTGTTTCTCAGCTGTACTGGTTGTCCATGCAGTTCTTCCTTCCCTTGCTCTAAACTGCCTCTGCAAGTCCAGTGCACAATGCATGCAACCGGGAAGGCAGACAGACTGTTTCTCCAGCCATGGTACTCATTTATTACCCTTGTTTGATTCAACTGGAATTACAGTTGTTTGACTCTCCTACGAGTCTGTTGACTTTGACTAAATAGAGATTTACATAATTTCCTCATGGGAATTTTGAAAGCTGATAACACATTGCCCTGAGAGTGTTATTTCCCTATTTTATTTCCACAGCCGAATAAATGTGGATACGCCACTGCATATTGCAGCACCTGATGTTCTTTCTATTCAACTTTGAATCAGGCAAAAATCACATAGTAAAAGATGTATCTGCAATTGTTACTTGGCTATGGTAAAAAAAGAATGAACACCTGGATCCCCATCTCCTTTTCTTATCTCCCTCAAAGATGAAAGAAATATTAATCAAGCTATATAACAAGACCTTCCCACTCTATACAGTGCCAGGAAAATGCAAGTGAGTATGTATGTGGCTAGATGTAGAGGCACGGCTATGACAGGCTGCAGCCTTAGTACAGGACTCATAACACTAATGTTCCTCTCTGCTCCCAACTGACCTAACACTCTGCATTATACGTGGTGCTCGTTATAGCCCATATGAATGCCAGAAGTTGGGATCAGCAGCCTCATGAGAGGACAAAGATGCAGGAAGATTAAATCACAGAATCATTTAAGTTGGAAAAGACCTTTAAGATCATCAAGTTCAACCGTAAACCTAACACTGCCAAGTCCACCACTAAACCAGGTCCCTAAGTGCCACATCTACACTTTTAAATATCCCCAGGGATGGGGGCTCAACCACTTACCTGGGCAGCCTGTTCCAGTGCTTGACCACCCTTTCCATGAAGAAATTTTTCCTAATATCCAATCTAAAGCTCCCCTGGAGCAACTTGAGGCCATTTCCTCTCGTCCTATTACTTGTTATGTGGGAGAAGAGACCAAGACCCACCTGGCTACACCCTCCTTTCAGGAAGTTGTAGAGAGCGATAAGGTCTCCCCTCAGCCTCCTGATGTCTCGTTTGGTGAAGTCAGACAAGAGAGTAGCCATGGACCTGATGAATCTGTTGAACTATCTCCAGTCATGACTGACTTCGGCAAAGGCAAAGAAAGTAAAGTTTCTGGTTTTGAAAATCTTATTTAAAGTCCTTTTGAAGTGTCTCCATTTAAGTAAATAACAGCATGGAGTGGGAAGCACTTCTGTAGGTGCACAAACATGAGGGAAGGAGCTTCTGATCAGGCATCTGTGGTTTTCAGCTCTTGTTTTTCCCATCCGTACACCAGAACAGAAGACTTTAACTCACAACCAGGGTGCCAAGATGCCTTGTGTAAGAATTACAAAGATCCAGTGCTGCACTAAGTGTTGTGGGGGCTTAAGGACCTGAAGGTGCTCATAAAATTTGGGCCAATAAGTGACAAGGTAAATTCCTTTTCTACATCTCTCTCTGCTGTCTTTAAAGTCTGTGTCGTTACCAGCCTGAAAACGTTGCAGTTTTCCTCCTATGACCAATCTTGACATTTCACACCATGGATTCTGGCTTTTTGCTCATGCCTTAAGGAAATTAACTGGTAGGATTTCGGCATACATTTTCATGGGGAAAAAGGTTACCAAATTCATGAAGCACTGTTTTACACTGCTACTGTGGGAAGCAAGCCCTAGCAACCAAAGCCCAGCATTTTTATAACGCAGTGGTCATCATTAAGATCCACCGAACATGCACAATTGTACCTTTTCTTACCCTTTTCCGCAAAGAGCTCAGTGGATTGTCGTAGTGCCAGTATCATGGTTCATTTATTTTCCAGTGCACCCTGCTTTCAATGGAACCTAAGATATGTAAAATGTTGTACTAGCAATTTCAATATTTTCTTAATTGATACATTCCCTTAGAGTCATTCTGCACCACTGAAGCAGATCAAAGAAGATTGGCTTTCACTCTCAATCCTGCAGTAGAGCCAGAAGCATCCTAATTCCAAGCAACACAGAAAGATTTCTTAAACACCATCATTTGCATTTTCCTGAGTGCTCAGCTATCAGTACACACTGTTCCCTTCGCTCTCTCTTTCCCCCTTCCCTCATGAACCATTCCATTGTCCTTTTGCTTCATCTGCTCTATTCCACCTGTTAATAGTTGTCTTTCTATTTTTTTAAATTTATTTTTCACATTGTGCTGTTGCTTCATTTTCTCTCCTTCCTGCTTCCAAAGCCTTTTTTTTTTTTTATTTGCTGTTCTCATCCCGGGTTATTCTTTTATAATTTCTCCCTTTCTTACCCCCCTGCTCTTCCCATTTTCGTGGTCAATCCCTGTTATTCTTTCCACTCAAGCATGGAAAAGGAGGATTATCACGATGACTCTGTAGCCTTGCACTAACGTCTGAAGGTCCAGCGAAAACTGGAGCCCCTTTGTGCCGCAGCCTTGCAAACATATCCGTACACAGTCCCTACCCAGGGCATTTGCAATCCTTTCCCCAGGGAAGGGTTTCAAAGGTCTAAAGGAGACTTAAACACTTGCCTCGCACCAACTGTTGCCTTGAAAATCGCAGGCTAAACACACAAAGGGCTGGAGGGGTGATCTGACTTGCTCAGAGACTCAGACTACAGTTGTGGAACAAGGGATAGGAATTAATTGCTCATCTCCCAGTCTGGTACATTAATGGTTTGATAGGAAAGAGACAGCAACTGCATCTTTTTTTTTTTCCTCTTATGAAAAATGAACCGAGAATATAAAGCAGCATTTGCAATTAGCCTCACAGTATGTGCAACAGTCTGGATTTTTAAATAAGAGAACAGCATACGTTTTCCCCACTCTGTTCATCTCATGGTTTAACTTCAGGCAATCCTAAAACGAAATCCCTCTGAGACAGATGAGAGACTTTGAAATGGCCTGCAATATCCTATCTTCCCCTCATAAGAGAATGCTTTAGTCTGACTGCCTATACACTAGAGGTTTTAGCCTTTATAGTTAATAATGCCCCAAAGCAACCATATCTCTAAGACCGCAGCCACACCATATCAGCTCCTAAATACCTGTATCCCAGAGGCAGGCAGTAGCAGGGGGATATCTGTGCCACTTTCCAGACACTTCTGTCCTCAGTTGTGGCCTCTTTTTGCAGGTGCTGGACATGGCCAGAAAGTGCCATGGTCAATTAAGAGCTGTTTTTCTGTAAAATCTGCAGAAGTCTGCAAAAAATGGTGTCTTTTCACACAGGGTCCAAAGCTGCTCAGGGAGCAGCCCCCGAGTATCTGTCCTCATGCTCTTTGCAGCATGAAAAACTGAGCAGCAATTAGCACTTCTGTTCTAGTGCATTTTGATCGTTAATGAGCCATTTTAGTTTCTGGTGGGGCTCCCTAAAAAATAAAAGATTTGGACTGACTGCATCCAGCTACAAGGCTGTGACTCTTGATCTCTCAAAGCATGTTTCCAGCACAGTGGGGCTGTCTTTGAATTCCCCTCTGGATTTCCCTTCTGCTAACACAAATTTTGAGGAAGTAGACCTGCATGGCTGAATCATATTTGTCTATTTTCCCAGGCAGATCCTGAATCAAGGATCCTGCTCAGAACAGAAATGTCAGGAGCAGCGGGACTTAGTCTGGTATGTGAGTGGGTTTACTCAGGCATGGAAATAAAATCTGGGCCCAGGAAGCAATGCTTGATGGTAATGGGATGGGGCTCAGCCTGCCGCTGGAGCTGCAGTTCAACCTGCCAGGGTGGCACAACATTGATGGTAAGGCATGGTACTCTCTTTCCTAATTTTTCTTTCTTTTTTTTTTTATTAAAAACTCTGCTGCACTGGGTATTCTGATGAGATCACTTTAAACCTTCACAAAAATTAACAACTGGATTCACATCTAAAATATTTTGAAAAGACGCAAAATGAGTGAATTTCTTGTAATTTGTTTTTTACTCCCTTCAAAGTGGGAAGAAATCACATTTGTATATTTGAATTTTGAAATGTAAATAGGCACTCTGGCCCTTGATGTTTTGCTGCTATTTATTTTTAATAAAGAAAACAAACAAGAAAAGGAAAGCATCTGTCAAACATGGAAGCACCTTTTGAACATGCTCCATACACCTATGAGAAAAAGACTGGCAGCTTCTCCTCGCCTTCAAGCCCAGAAGGGAAAGGTCTTGAAGAAGGCTAAGTCTGAACAGCCCATACTGTCCTCCTATCCTCACACTTGTCTCTCTGCCAAGAGAGAGGAAAAGGCAATACGTGGGCTTTAGAATTTAGCAAGAAGAAATTGCTATTACACAAATACTGTTTTCCCCAGATAGATAAGTGAAGAGAAAGAAGAAAAAGGGTAGATGGCCAAGGAGACAGAAACTCAGGACCATCAGTACCAGCCCCTTCCCACTGAGTCTCCAGCTAGAGCAGTTCTGCCAAAACTTGCAAAAGTTGCTTCAGTGACTTCACAAGCAAATATGACGTGCACTTTCCAAAAACAAGCAAGCCAAAAACTTACTAGTTTGTATAAAGACCTACCTCTGCTTCTTCCTTGTTTGGCAGCACATCTCTGTGCATCATTTCATGTCAAATCTAATCTGACAAAATTCTTCTGGACTGATGCTGTGCCTTTATGCTCCACCCAATGGACCATGACTGGCCATGGCTTTTACATGCAAGAATTTAAATAACAAAGATTGCCATAGACATCATAGATTATGTAAGGATATAAAACTTCCTGATTAGGTTTCATACGGCTTCATACATCAAGAAGAGTCCACCTATAGGTAAGCATTATGTAGACAAATGTTGGCAAAACACTATAAGGCAAACAACAGCAGTATGAATCAGCAGCAGCCATTTTATTGACTATAGCATGGATAGATAAATTGTTCTTAGACTATTACCTACTCCCATCTGAATGAATTACTGTGTACACCACTGACAATATCTTGGCACACATCAAAGGCAACACTGACTTTATACCATTAGCTGGTAAACACAGCAACATGAAAAAATCGCTTAAGTCAAAAACTAAAGGTCATTTGGTAGCCTACCTACTTTTCCTCTTATGTCAGCAGTGTGCCCCCCAAAAGACTTCATGGAAAGCTACCATTTGATTTGGAAGTGTTCCCTTCTTCACAGGTCTCTCAGAGCATTGTTATAAGTAAAGGAACCATTGCCAGCTTCCTGCAGCTCTCCTGAACTGTGTTACCAGGTCCATGCCCTCAGTGGCTGACCCTTCTGTCCACAAGAGCCTTGGTGTACAAGGGTGAGCAACGCTGTGTCAGCTTTTTGGGTTTCAGCAGTGTCCGTTCTGCATGTGATTCAGAACCACAGTCTACCCACATACATCATCTATGTAACCACGCAATCCTGTTTTTGTTATCCCTGCTGTTCCTCCCACCTTCCTTCCTATTGCTTGTGTCATTAGCTTATTGTACCTCAGCCACAAGTAGACTATAAATTCTTCAGGACTTGTTATGTTTTAGTACCTTCTTGCCTAATGGGAACTACCAGAACACAAATAGTCATTACAAAACAAACATAGACCTCAACAGCTGGGACAAATAAGACACATACATGTAATTTCAGTCCCTAAGGCCTGTTTGACCTAGAAACACATATTCACTTCAAGCAATTCCTCTTATGCTTTCTGCTTTAGGTCAGAGATGAAGTTGAGTCAAACTGTAAGGAAATGCAGTAAACACGATCATTTAATGATCCAAAAGTCTGGTATGTTTATATTCCGTTTCCTGGTCAATTGACAGCTGGATAAAATACAAGAATCAAATAAAAAACCTGAAGAAAAATAATGAAGAAAAATTGAAGAAAAAATAATCTCTACCAGTAGAGCTCCCTGAAAGGAAAGCAATTCATATATCACAGCTTCCTTGTAACATAGTCTTCTACAGGATGAGAAAACTACTAGCTGCAGCTTATTTCATATTTTCAGGTTTAAATAAGATATGTGCAAAAAAGAAGAGGTGAGATGCCAAAAACACATACAGTGTCCTCCAGCACCAGCTTTGCAACAGAAGATTGAGTGCCTAGTCAGAGGAGAGTAATCCAAAGAAATGGAGGTGGGAATGTCTACACAACAGGTGAGAATGGAGTCTGTGACCAAAGAGCCAAGCACCCACCTAACAGGCTGGGTTAGGGGTGTGTGTATTGGGTTGTGCACACCCACACCAACATGAGCCATCCTATCCATTTCAGCCTTTTGCTGAACACAACACAATGCCGCTACTCTGCATGAGCTGCAGCCTGTTTGCTGATGTGGGCCAAGTGGCCTTACCCCAGTGTATAGGGCACTATAAAACTGATGGCAGAGGACTTAGACCAGACGTGTGCCCTAATCCACCCCCTACGCAGTACGGAGGAAGTTGTTTGCCCCACATTAAATAGTACAACACTAAAGTATAAAGAACATTAAATAGTAGAAAACTAAAGTTTGCTGGAATGCCACCCTGACCCAGCCCTGGGCTTCCCACTCACTTCATGGATGCTTCCGTGCCTAAAAAGTCCCCTGCAAAGATCTCCCTGAGGCCAGGGTTAGTGAAGATGGTGCTCTGCCTGAACGCCCAGCACTGTCTGGACACCTCAAGGCACCTGAGGTCCAACCCATGGCTCAGTCTCCTGATGGGATATGTGTTTCCAAATGGGATGACAGCTGTGCTTGCAGCAAGGTCACAGTCAGAGAGGCTCGGGAGCTAGGGTCACCCTAGCTAATGGGTGTGCAGTCTTTTACTTCTTCCTTCCCAAAAGGGTACTCTAGTCATCAGGCCACGGGTGGATTTTAGAGAAATCTCACACATATGTCAAAATAAACCTGTGCTCAAGGGTCAACAGGATGAGGAAACTCATTATCAAGCATATTGGAGCTTGCAGCAATCTGCAGATCTAATTGAACATGGTCTGAAACAGGCTCTAGACATTAAGAAAACACAACTCCATAACAGCCCTTTGTCTAAATTTCAGCATGGGAATGAAGTATCAAAGCCAGTAGGTCTTTGGCATGGATTTCTTTTCTTCTTTGCTCAACATTTTTTTCTCTGCTCAGCGTACTTACCCAACCAGCTGCAAACCTCCCCAGAGTCACAAACATAGTGATGAGTCAGTCTAATGCAGTCTCCAGCTCTTTGCCTGGAAATCTGGCAGGCTTGCTGATGTTACAGCATCAAATCAGTTTCTGCTATCTTTCTTTGGCTTCCTTTCACCTGTGTTGCCAGGGCTTGGTTTTGCTCTGACATTTACTCAGAAATTGTTGCTCATAAATGATTTGCAATAGTGGAAATGACAGAAAAGGACTGTAGGAGGAGGAGGGCAAGGAAGCAAAACAAGTGGAAAAGCTGAAACCCACCCCGTGCTGACTGGTCGGCTTTAATACACAGAGGAGGTTTGCAAGGGCTGTGACCCGTGGGCAGCTACAGCTGCCAGGTTACCGGTGCTGTCTGTCTGGGCCAGACCCGGCACGGCCGCCCGAGCTGCTTGCCCGGCAGCTGCCCGACTGCCACTGCTTAGAGAGCAGCACTTCGCAGTCAGTAATAACCTCAGCAGCTCATGGGCAGGTCACGTCCAGCTGTCCGTATGCCAGGAGCTGGGTGGACGGCTGGGGTGGCAGCACTGTCAGCCCCCCAGTCTCCGACATCCTGGTCCATACTGGTGGGTTACGCAGAGCAGCCTCTGGCTTGGCTCCTCCTGCCATCAGGGCAAGGCAACAAGCCAAAGGTCCCAGTTTGCCACGGAAGTCAGTAGTAGAGGTTGGGTAGGATCATGACCAGAAGCTTCTCTGCATGTAGGTGTCTACTACAGGCAGAAATAAAACCTGCCATAAACTGACTTCCAACAACATTGTTTTGAGCAGCACTGGCCGTGCTCTGCACTGAATGAGGAGACCCAGGCACATATTTCACACATGTGTCAAAATAAACCTGTGCTCAACGTTCAACAAGATGACGAAATTCGTTCTCAAGAGAGAAGATGCTGGCATTTATAATAATATTTACTACATGGCTTACATTAACATATGTTTAGGAACAGCATCAGTGATCTGCTTTACCATTGTCGTATTTTAAAAGGAGGAATCTTTTTCCCCTGATGTGCTTGTGCGATGTACAAGCGTATTGGAGCTTGCAGCAATCTGCAGATTTAACTGTAGGTGGTCTGGATGCAGGAGGTCCTGCTTGCACCGAGGTCTGGGGGCGAAAGGGGTGAGGGGACAGGGAGGGACAGCCAGCCAACTAGGGGAGCAGCACCCATCCATCTGTCCAGCTATGCTGAGGGGTCCTCAGCGGAACACTCCGCAGCTTTCTGTTTTTTCTCTCTTGACAAGATGAGAAGAGCCCTGAAGGTGAGATTTCAGCTGCACAGAAATTTGAACCAAAGACAAGAAGTCTGCAGCTTTCACCCTCGAAGCATCTACAGTCCAAAAAGACCTTATGCTGGCTTTCAGCACATGATGAACTTCAACCCTTTATGAAAAACTTACGATAGAGGTAAACACGCTCTTAGTGGTGTTGAGCTTCTAAGAGTTAGACTCACAAATATGCCTCATTTTCTCTTTTTTTTTCCTGATTGAGTCCACAAAGTTCAACACTCACTTTGGAGGAAGGAGAGCTGTGCATTGCTCTTTCACCACCCACCCCAGCACTGACCACACCATGCTGCACATAATGCACAGTGCTGTGCCTGTCCACCCAGCAGGGCTACTGCTGCCATATTATATATTAAACCAGTTGTTTAATGTTTATAGGTCATTTTGTCCTCATCTGCATTATAATTTTGTTGCGCATCATAAATGTAAAATGAGATTCACTTCTTCTCCCAACGCCTTTAGTTTATTGCATTTACATAAATCTGTCAAACATTTACGAGGATTTTTATAACTTTATTAAATTAATTTCTTCAACCACCAAGGAGATGACATTTCTGCAGTAGTACTGTTATTTCCCTAAACCTATTTTCTGGTATCTTTGGCATCACTGAAGTGGCACATTTTTCATTAAACTTAGCAGTACATAAAGTCATTAAGGTGACAGTAGTGTGCCATTATAGCTGTTGGTAGTGACTTCACTCTTGGGTCATCTGAAGCAATTATTAAGTAAAGTGTGAAGAGATATTGAATGACTTGGAAAACTTAGAATTGCCTTGCCCTAAGTACCTCTTCTATGCAGACAGCACAGAAAGCTGACCTTCATAGCTCAATTCTTCTGGAAAAAGAGAGTGCACTATCGAACGCTGCAACCAACACAGCCAAAAATATTAAGACATCCTTTCCTTCCCCTCTAGCATACTTTGTAAACCAAATCTTTTTTTACTCCCAGCTACATCGTTTTGCTCTGATTTTCGTCTGCTTTAGTGATTAAACTTGCCTGCTAACCCGGAGGACTCTGCTGATCTTCCTGCGTGTCACAACCTGTCATCAGAGTCACAGTTGCTCTCGTCTGGCGGGGGAAAACTGGATGCAGAAGCAACAAATAACCTTAAGAAATGGAGAGCAGCCTGCTAACAATATAAAGCCTGCCTATTTCCTTCCCTGTACAGTATTTTAAACTTAAGGGATGATTCAAAACCTTCTAAAGAGATAAGAGTCTTATGCCTGAAACAGTGAGCTGTGGATCTGGGTATATTTCAGACAAAGATCCAAAACCACTTTGGAAGTGAGGGAGAAATAGTTTCAAATTCACTTCCAAAAGTCTCTGAACAAACCTGGAACAATACAGAGCTACTGACATCTCTTTAATACTGTCTGAACTGGCCACATAAATGACAGGCCAAACTTTCTAGCAATGTGTCTCAAGGCGAACATTTGACCTTGGCTTAAAAGGGTGTTGATTTTTATAATATTAGGAAAATAACATTTTACAGCCACTTTGACAAGTGGCACAAGCACAATAAACACATGGTAATCCAGCATCAATGCTCTAAAATTTGCATAATGTAAGCCTGTAGTTTTAGTTACAATGAACTTTTAAAAATTGTTACAGTCAACATAACTTAGGATTTTCCGGTTCCAGTCTTAAAATTTACAGGAGTTCATTACAGAGACTTTTTTATAGTGACATTCCTGAATCATTTATTATTTCTTATACTTTGGGATTGCTGATGAACTCAATTTTTGGACATCACTTACACACTAAGAAGTCCCAAGCACTTCACTGCGACAAGTACAAAATGCAGCTGAGACTGTAAACTCTGCAGGGCAGGAATTGTGCGTGCTGTACAGTAAGTAAATGAGTTTAGGCAGGATCTTGTAATTCATCACTTTACGTAAGGCTGATGGCAGGCTTCTGTATCCTATTATACAGACTCAAAAAAACCCAAATCCTTACCAGTCTGTAACAGTAAGGGTAGAAATCTTTTATTCTGGAAGAGAAAGGGCTGGTACTACCTCCAGCTGAAATTCAGTGGAAAATTGCAGCCAAATGGTTCGGCCATTTCCAAAGAGCAGCGTTAGGATCGGCATGCTCTCCTCTTGCCTGCTTGTGTTAGCATTTCCCGAAATGGTTTGTTTGAACAGCTGCAGCATCTCCCTGCTGTGCTGCAGGGACTTGAAATGTGACTGGTGATAGAGGGGGGAGGCGGTAGCCTTGGTTTTTCGGGGCTAAATCTGTGAAAACGCATTCAAGTTTGGCCACATTATGAATCTTGCAGGTGATTTTAGTGTGTGTGAGTGGGGGAATAGGAAAAATATGATACACTGATGTCCAGCACCATTACACCTGTGCCAGCTCAATCACCCAATCCCCCTCCACCCACTCTAAACGAAATGGGGCAATTGCCTGTATTACATCCGTGGGCCACTGCTGACCTTGTGGTCAGGCTAGAGTAGCTGCACGTAGGCATGCTCTCAGATTTGGGGGAGGAGGGGCTGCTGAGGGAAACAGCCATCTGAGTGCAAAGCATCTGGAGAAAGAAAGAAAGAAAGAAAGAAAGAAAGAAAGAAAGAAAGAAAGAAAGAAAGAAAGAAAGAAAGAAAGAAAGAAAGAAAGAAAGAAAGAAAGAAAGAAAGAAAGAAAGAAAGAAAGAAAGAAAGAAAGAAAGAAAGAAAGAAAGAAAAGAAAGAAAGAAAGAAAGATCATATTCTGCCTATGGGCTCACATCTGCTTGGCCAGAGAGAAGAAAGGTGAGCAAAGGAGGCACCTTGCCAGGTGATCCAGTGTTGGCAGCAGTAAAACATCCACAGTTACCTGCCACGACTGGCAGCACAATGAAACAATATGTGTCCCGTGAAGATGTGCACTGAGCCAGGGAGGTGCATCCAGCCATGGAAACCTGCTCCAGTGCTCCCGCAAAGGTGGAGCACATTGAGTCATGCAAGAAGAGTCAAATACAACCTCTCCTATCTATGTCTGTTTCCTGGGGGGGAGTGTGCTGGCAGCCTTATGAACAGCTGGTGTCGTCTCCTGCGCCGTGCAAGTGTCACCTCCTCTGTAAGTCAGCAGCCTTTTTGCACCTTTGCCTCTTTCCCCCATCACTCGGTGCTGCCTTCTGGGTGCAGGAAGCCATGTGCCGCTGCCACGGTGAGCCGCAATGCCGCGGTTTCATGACCATGGTGAGTCACAGATCTGCACTGCCACTTTGCACAATCAAAGACTTGGGTTTCATGTTCACAGCTTTTAACAGAGACCAGACACAGCAGTCATGGCTCGGGAATGGCTGTCCTTCAAGGGTCTGGTGACATACCTGCTGTGACTAATGTAAGAGCTGGCTCTTCCTGGAAGAAAAAAGAGGAGACTGGAAGGGGCTGTGTCCCCATTGGACAACACAGATTTCCCCAAGTCTCTCTTCTGCTCTCCTCCAATCTGAGAAGCGCCAAAGTGCTGGGGGTCACTCTAGATTACTTCATGTACAGGATTAGGCTGTGGTGGTGTGGATGTCCAGGGAGGCAGGCTTCTCCAGAGGTGCTGCCAGGCTGTGAGGGCAAATGTGGTACCTGATGGTCATCAGGTTAACATGGGGAAGACCTGGGCTGTTCCAGAGGGCAGCCAAAGAAGCAGACACACAACTGTGCATAGCATACAAGTAAGCCAGTGGATCTAACTTAAAGTATATTTCTTTTTAAACGTAGTTTTACAGCCAACAAAAATTTCACTCAAAGCATTAGAGAACATTCAAAATTTGTGAAGATGGGGCTTGTCAACGTAGTTGTCACTACAAATGCAAAATAGATCTTTCAGCTCTGTGGTTAAAAAAACAGTAATTCCCTTCTCTCCTCTGAGCCATTTTCTCAGTTGTTTTTTCCCCTTCTGTTGAAGCTCTTGCCCTCGTTGCCTCATAGCGTGACTATGCTGTTCTTCAGGCTATTTTATCCCATGCATGTACAGCTATATGTGTGGACATCTATATATACTATTTATACATCTATATATAGCACACAGATATATGCATGCATATCTGTAGACAGAGGAGGCAAGGACACAGACTTTTGCCTTCTACAGAGCTGGCAATGTTTATGATAATTCCTGCACTGCCTATCTGTTTGGACATCTTATACGTCCTTGCTGTAAGCTGACGTGCCATCATAACTGTTCCCTTCAGCTGGCTCAAGCACCACGCATGTTGCTAGTGCTTGTAGCTTTTAATCGGAAGCCTCACATTTTTGGGGGATATTCCTGAGACCTCAGCTCCAGAGACCAAGGAACAGGAGAAACTTTGCTTTCTCTCTTTTTTTTTTTTTTTTTCCTTTCCTTCTTTCCTTTCTTCTAAAGTAATCTTCAAGCCTTTTGACTACAAAAACACGAACTATATAAAAGACCTCAGATACCAGAAAGCAATTAAACATTTTATTACCTTTGTAAGATCTCATGGGCTTGGATAATCCAATGCATATTTTTTCCATACTTCAGATGAGCAAAACCAGAAGTGTGTTATTTTACTGGCAGTTCTCTGTTTAGATAACCTTGTTTACTATCTACCAATTACTTGGTAATTTCTACTGTATTCTTCATTAGCGATAATAAAGGTCCATTACGCTGCCTGTTTGGCTAGGCTGCTTTAACTCATTTCTTTGGTCCATTACTTTTACCGGTAATAACTTGTCTGGCTTTGTATATTTTTAATTCAAGCTTTTTATTTGGTATATCATTATTGGTGTGGTCAGAAATGAGTAGTTTTTAAAGGTGTTAAGTAATCCAAGACCCTTTCTGTCACCATTTACTTCACCTCAGATATTTTGCCTTGTGTATTCCCTGCCTTTACCAATTTTCTCTGAATATTTTAAATGGAAGTACATAGCCTCTTTCATAGGCATCAGGCCCTTTGTTGTTTTTTTTTTAAACTTGTCCATTCTTTCAAAGACCAGTCACATATAAGAGCAAGACTTATTCTGGTTGTGGAGTGTAATCTATCTCCTATTGCTGACGTCAGTCCAGCTACTTTATTGTGTCTTGTTTGCAGTCTGAATGGGAACAAGATCTTTTCCCATCAATCTTCCCTGCAGTCTCTAAAATGCACTATTTATTGCTCTTAAAGTTCTGGTTAAATAATATTCAGTCATCTCTGAACCAATTTCAAATGGAGAATGTTCCTGAGGACAATCAAGAGTCAGCAATGCCTTTTCATTGTATGGGATGACATAAATGACTAATGATGAGTGAAGACACCATTAAGCTTTATCATTTCTTTAAATGAGTTTGCCTGACACCTGTTTAAATTGAATACCAGCATTTGCAGAGTGAATACCAGTTCTCCCCACAAGCCTTCATATGATTTTACAGGGAGAAGAGTATTCTGATTGCACAATTTAAAAAATTCCATGAGGAAAGACAAGTGAGCACTATGCATAAACTGTGAGCAGTTGTTGCATGAAACCAGCCTTAAATGTTCTGCAAATATGCAACCAGAGTAACCGAGGCAGAGTAGAAGCAGCTACAGGGGATTTCCATGTACTCCGGGCATGACCTGTGGGTCTTAGTGCACCACAGTGAGATATTTCAGGTCAAAGCCACATTGACCCCATCTGTTCACAAACAAGCTGGCTCCCCTCTCTGATTAAGAGGTCTTTAATGACAGCACCCTAATTACCTTTAGCTAGTTAGTGTGCTGCAGAAGTGCTAGATCAGTTACTGGACAGATGTCCTTTCCTAGGTCCAGCTGTGCTGGTGGAAGATGTTGCCTTTCCCAGCCTGGCTCAGATGGTTGTTGCTGCCCAAGGTCACTATTCCCTCGGTGTTACCAGTGCAAGGGCTCCTAACCCAACTCGGTCTAAATGAGACAAGTTCACAGAACTTAAACTGTGCACTTGAAGAATATTTGAAATTAGCAAGAGAAGCAAGAAAATATAATTTCAAATATACTTTACAGACATAAACCTGCCCACAATTTTTGGCACACTTCATACGAGGCCACAAAAAGCCACACAGCCAAATCGGGCCCCCACCCAAAGACCAAGGTTGTCTGACAGATTTCTATCATGATTGAATTGGGTCTGATGTCTCAAATATTTATGCTAATTTTAGATACCACTCACATTGCTCAGATGGGCAAGTACTTTTCAAGAGCTCCCTGATACAACAGTTCATCTCACATTTCAGTATCCTCAGTAGCAATACAGTCACAGAGATGTACATGTGAGCATAATTTGGCATCCAAAATCCTTCTTGCTAAGAACAAGTGAGAAAAGAAGAAAAAAAGCAAAACCCGAGGCTGAATTTTCAGAGTGGACTTCAAAGAAAAACCTTGACTCTTCCAAATCCATCATGAGTTAGCAGAACATCTTAGATAACAAAATCCACACGCACTGGCCCATACTGTCTCTTGTGATCAATGCAATTAATTAAAACATTTTCTAAAGATGTGCAGCTGGGTAAGTGCATACTGGTTGCCTGCACAGGGCATATAACAACACAGAGACAAATCTCACGCACCTGCCATGTACAGAACTCCTGCCCTAGGTAGAAGCTCCTTGCCTGAAGGATAGTGGGCTTAAAGATGTGAAATAAAACCCTCAAATCCAGTGGTACCAGTCACACCTGTGATCAGTGCCATCCTTAGAAGTCCTGTTGGATCTTGGTTTTCCTGCTTACTTAAAGGATACAAGTGACTTGCTTTTGTCACAAAAAACGATTGAAGGGGGTCCATTTGTTTAAAGTATTTTCTATTTTCAGAAGTCCTATAAGATGCAATGTGTAACACTGCTAGGACAACCCTTTCTTTACTCATTTACCCATATACCACTTTGTTCAAACTGCATTTACATGCAAAGGGGTCTCCTTGAAGAAGTTTCTGATCTCTGTTGCTCCAGTGAAGCCAGCAAATGCTGCAAAGGTGTTCCAGATCTGTCTCTCAGGAGCCAAGATTCAACAAAAATGAGTTGTCAGATACATGAATGTTTTACATGTGTAGTAAGAACAGTAATGGAATGAGGGTAATAGATTATTTGTAGAAGTAGAAGCAAGTGGTCTAAATAAACGAAGAAACTGATAACTGTTTAGACATCTGGAGGTTTTATAAATGTTTCATTAAATTGATGGGATCTAATGTACCCTTCCAACTTATTATGACATAGAAATTTATATGGAAAGGCTCCTTAGCACATTTCTCCTCAGCATTTTTTTTCCAGGCTAGTTATGGCACTAAGACATCTAGTTCTCAATTAGCTAACAGGTCCATGACCTCTGTGATCATCAGTTTTGAAATTCCTAACCAGGGAATCCAGACCATCTCACAGCTATGCCTAGAAAATTTATGTGCTCGTAAAACTTCTCCTGTGTAGAACTGGAATAATTTATTGTTCTTCAGTGGAGAGCCTAACCTAGAGGAAACCCATAACAATCACAAGTCATTGACAAATATATCTTATTTTTCTAAGGAAAAAAACCCTGAACCTCAACATTAGAAGCTAGTATCTACTTAGAAATAGAAGGAGTGTCTAGATCCATAGCAAACCAAAGCTGAGAGTTGGAGACCCACTGCCTTCAACTGTTTTTGCATTAAAGTGCCTGGTGATCCCAGACAAAACATCTATCACCATCATTCAGGGGAAGATCAGGTTAAATGAAGTCAGACCATCTACAGCAACGCAAAGCCCACATAAACTCAGAAATTCCCCTTCCATCTCCACTTTTCTCTGATGACAACGTTTGAGGTGATTGCTGAAGACATCTGCAGTTTTGGCAAAAGTTCGACTACATCAGTAGCACTGAACAGCCAGCAGAAAGCTGCAAATAACTCTCTTTAGCAAAGATAATTGATCCTGAATAGAGCTGTTTGGTTTATCCTGCAAAGCTGGAAAAAGAGAAAAATGCATCCTCTAATCATCTGGCTGGAGTTGTTAGCACAAGCTCAGGTGATCAAGGCCAATAATGTGAGTTTCTGTGAAAATAAAGCCAGTCCTTAGAAAATGATCTGTATGTTCTTCTGCCTCTGCCTTGGTTAGGTTCATGTCCTGTGTCCTTGCTGCTTATGCTTCCTCCAGAAATGTGCGAAATTTAGAAGTGAAGCAAGTGCTGACTGGGTATGTCTGAATTATCTGTATCGTGCTGGACGGTTCCTTGTTTCCCTTATGTTCAGTTTCCAGCTGGGGAACTAAATAGACCACAGAATTAATGGGGTACAAATTCCTTTGCTCTAAATTCAGGGAAAGGAGCTAGATGAGCAAGACCTCAGTATCCTCTTCATATTCAACCCATGGTTCAAACTTTGTGCTCTTTGGATCACCTGAGGTCTGAACTGATTTCTTTATTTTATTCCTTTTTTTTTTCTGTTTGATTTATTAGAAAACCACAGAAAAGATCAAGAATCCCTTATAAAGACCATACTTTTCTGTTAAAATGTGAAGTCACTGGAAGATAAAAAGATGTTCTATTTTCATATTTTTTGTGCAAACAGTAAGTTGGATTGTGGGAAAAAATCATGAAACAAATCTGAAAGGGTACCTTTTCCATCACCTGTTCATTTTAATTGCCTTGTTTTTAAGTGAGTGAACTCAGAGCAATATTTTTCCAGAAAGACCAGTCTACCAATACTGATCAGTCAACACCCCCGAAAGTTCCTCTTTTGGTCACATGACAAAACAAATGACATCATATATGATAAAGCTTCCTTGTAAGTCAAGAATGTATGAAAGTACACTGACTGCATACTGCTATAGAGTGTAACAAAAGCAGGCATAGAGATGACACATGCATAACTATCAAATGCTGAAGACAAGGCAGAAAAGGTGGCAGGGAGTGTTTCTTACCCTTCTCTGGAGGGGTGAAATGAAGATAACCGAGGATAAAAGAGGATTCTCAGACTACAAGAGTCATACTTCTGTTAAGCAATGCTACCAAATGTCTAATTATTGAAATATATAAGGAACAAAGTGCTGTATCAAAATGGCCATTACCAGCCTGTTGGATCAGCAGACTCATCTAAAAACAAGCAAGGAAACTCTTGAGAGCAGCTGAGGTCAACATCAGAGCTCCATCATTTGTTTAGAGATGCACCTACAAAGTAGTATGAGGAAATTACTAGCACTAGTTTGATCCATTCACTAATAAAAGACAACAGTATTGAAAGGAAGTGAGGACTGCACAAGGGACCGGGGAGTTTTATCATTTCCCAGTATGGGCTATACCTTAATGTCATATAATGTGGTGGTAGCAGCTGAGCTGTCCATCCTTGCACTAGATAAGGCTATACCTGCCTCTTTACTGCCCAGCCAGAAAACCATATCTTAAATCCATGCTAAAATACCTATTTCCAATCTCTTCGTGGCCAGGGCCAAAAAATTCCCAGCAGTTATACAGTACGTG
Source organism: Scopus umbretta (assembly GCA_013400535.1). Taxonomy (NCBI): domain Eukaryota; kingdom Metazoa; phylum Chordata; class Aves; order Pelecaniformes; family Scopidae; genus Scopus; species Scopus umbretta. Next base: position 80,022 of record VZTL01003046.1, on the reverse strand, counting down.
CAAAGCCTCCAAAGCAATATTTCTGTAGCAATATTTCTGTAGCCCTGTTAGCTCTGTAGTACACACAGCACAAAACACAGGAGATTAGACTTTTAACACACAGTTTCTAATAGCTGACAAATAATAATCTTTGGCTTTCAAAGCTTTGGCAGGGAGCCATTTAAGAATTATAGGCTAAGCTGTGAAAGAAAAATGTGTTTTGAAATCCCATCTTTATTAGTTAAGCTATCATTATTACTATTCAATTATAGTACAAATGTGCAGCTTTCATAATGCAAAGTACCATTTCAAAGTCTTTTGACAGGATTAGATGCAATGTGCCTCTCTCTATTCAGGCCCAGTTTTTCAAGATACCAACATGCCCCAAAATCCCCCTGAAACCTAGGCAAAGTGGAGGGGATGAGACATATAAGAACAGCACAAAGGATCAGACAAGCCTTCCTGCTAATTAACAGTGGCAATAATTAATAATAGTCAAAAATAACATCTCTGCTGCATTGTTGTTTGGAGAAAGACAAGCCAACAGGACAGACTCACCCTTTTTACAGGAATAAGAAAGAACAACAGTTAGAAAAGGGTAATCCTGAATCACAAATGCTGAGGAGGAGAAGAGGTGGGATGTGAAATGAGAAGCGGCTCTCTGTTTCAGTAATACTGTGTTGTTGATCTTCCCTCCTTCCACCATGTGGTTTCTATTTTCTTGTATTAATCCATGCTTCCCCTCCCAACATTTTTTTGTGTGGTTGCCAGTTTGAGGTCAACAAGTACTAAGAATGGACTGAAAAGAATTTCCAGGATGTTTTTAAGACTATTAATAACTTCAGCAGCTATTCAAGCAAACAGCGCGCTGTGTTCATCGTACTCCAGGGCGTAAGCTCATCACTTGAGGAGGCTGATACAGAGCTTCCTCACATTACAGATTATACAGACGGTCAGGTACAGTATGGGCCTTTGAAGACAAGATGTCACTTCCAGTGGGACTCTGAAAAAAAAAGGAGCCAATACTGTACCCATCAATGGAAACATTTTCAAAAGCAATAAAATTCCAGAGGCAGGTCTCACAGGGGATTTTTAAGTGTTTCCACTTACAGTAGTGCAATTCCTAATTTCAAGGCACCCCACTGCATGGCAGGCATCCTCAAAGCTCTAAGATATGAAGTATTCCTCAACAACATGCAGCAAGACTGAAGGACCTATAAGTGAAATCTACAGAAGACAGCCAAGCCAGGCAAGCTACAAGAGGCTACAGGGAGAGGTGGCACTCCTGGAAATACATGATTAAGCTCCATTGGTGCTGTGTGGTGAAAGATCCAAGTGACATCCCTCACCACAGAGATGCAGTGGGACTCAGCTGGGACTTGAAGGAGAAAGGCAGCGTCAAGCCCACAACGCAGTGAATCATTCAAAGTAAAAGAGATCTGATCAGCGATGTTCAGGACAACTGAAGCCTTGTGTAGGGCAAACTGCCAACTGGATGATGACCTGTGCTTCAAACAGGGCAGAATACTTCGGCTTCACATGTCCCAGTACACTGCTTTAACTGATATAATGGGCAAAGTGGAAAGGAACAACCAGTCTCATTCCTAGCTGTCTTCTGTGTGAGGCCTGACTTGACAGATCTACTCTGAGAATGCTTTTTAAAAAAAAGAAAAAAAGAAAAAAAAAAAACAACAGAAAAAAATCAGGCCTGGAACATGAGAGGGGCCATGGAGGAGATGATCTGAGAACCCCACAGAGGCCCAGGCATGAAGCAGCCTGAAGATGCCAGGTGTGCCTGCTCACTCATGAACAGATGTCTCTGCTCATGTGTAATCCCCTCTGCTTCCAAGGGCATTACACATCTGACCTTGAAATGCCTTAAAACAGGGCCTAAAGTCTATTTTAAAGCTGATTTTTATTAATCAGAAGATGATGTTTATAAAAGAAGAGACTAAAGCTTGCACAGGAGGAAAAGAAGCACTATGCCAAATTTCAGAGTGATGTATGAGGGCATAAATCACATATCAGAAGGGGAATATCAGTGAATTAAGTGATGAATTCAAACCCAGAAGAATATGCTTTTGATAAAATGTGCTATCTTGGATGACTCCTACAGACAGCAGCTTTTGAGTATCCAGGGCTTTCCAGCATCCTAAGAAATGAGGCAAATTGTTTTATGTTTTTCCAAAAGGCTTTGCCTTGTGTTTTCCTTATTGACTTTGTATTTCAGAGAGAAAATGGAAAAAAAGTAAAGGAATACTTAGAAGGAATATTAATTTTCTTTCTTTTCTCCCCCCAAAATGAGACAGGTTAGCAGATTAAATATTACAAGCATCTATGGATTTTTTAATGCAAAGTTAGGTCTGATTTTTATGTAAGTGCTAACACACCCAATCTGAGTTACAGAAGTTTTCAACACTCAGTCACGAAGGTAACCAGAGCTGAGGAGTGACCCATACCTTCAGCTGTCGTGGCCAGAGCTAAATGGCAGTGAAGTGTGGCTCCCCCAGAGAGGAGAACAATGCTCCAATAAATCATGTGTCTAAAGATACAGCTGAATTGTCCCTCCTCTACAGGAACTGCAGCCCTTTCTCTTTTCCAGTTTTCCTGCCAGCTGTGGCTCTGAAGCGTCTCAGGGCTGTATATATTACATTAACTTACCCCAGCTAAGAACCTGGCCCAAGCAAAAGAGAAACAGTGGAGGAATTTATCTGGTTGATGGCTGTAGAAGATGGTTATACCATAATATACTGCAATGCCATGGGGAAGCTGCTTACTCTTTTTGTATTGAGTGTTACAGCTGAGTTTACTGCCCATTTCCTCAACAAGTCACATTTACTGGATATTGTTAATCTCAAGAGTAATTTCCAAGTTAAATGAGTGCTAAATACATAAAATAAACAAACCTGGTTCACTCCTTTACCCACTCCCTCTCTAGCGTCAGAACTGCCTGCACTGATTGACCTCCCAGGGCAGAGCACCATGGCCTGGCAGAGGTGCAGAGCACATGCATCCCAGCAGAATGGGAAGAGCTACTGCACTGAGCTGGGCTGTGGATGTTGGTTTCTGGGCTTTCCTCCAGGCTTATTTGTCACCTTGGGCAAGTTGTTTAACCTGTGTCCCAGGGGCCTAACCTAAAAGCGAAGTGGTGGTAATCCTTCTCAGCAACTGTGTTTCTCCTGGCTATTCTAAAGGTCCCTCAGGCCATTTTCTCACCAGAGCTTGTTCCAGCCACGATCCAAACGGGGATATGAAAACCTGTGTGGCTCTTCTCTACCATACCAGGCAGCACAATCCCATGCAGAGGAGTGTCCATTCCCCTCTCCTGGTTAACTCTTCCTTATTTCCCTCTGCATCTATGCAAAGACTGCCCCAATGCACTTGCATTTCAGCTGGTCTGACACTCCTAATGTTATTTACTTGCGTCACTGGAAATCTGATGGTATTTCTTCTAGTGTGTGGAGATGTTTTCATTAACTGTGGTTAAATTCCAGCTAACACCGTTACATGATCCCTACCTTCACTGGCAATTGCAGGACAGTTAATATTGTGTTTTCACTTCCTGTCTTTAAAAAGGAGACAACTGTATTGTTTCAAATTGCTCTGTGCATGGCACATTCCCTTCATAGTTTTGCAAAACCCAGGAAAGCTTGTGAGATATGCTAAAGGTCAACAGAAATATATTCCCCATGGGATATCGCTAGAACAGTGCCTCCATTGAAATGTTTGTGGTGAAGCTTTGGGCTCTGGTGTGTACGTGAATGTGAGTGTTCAGAGGAAGACTGGCAACAGCCGTCAAGTTTTGGGAGGAGGAAAGGGACAAAGTGGTGCTGTTGAGAGTGAATCTGGAATAGGTAGAGAAAAATGGATTTTGTATCCTCCGAGCTAAAACAGTAAGAGGAGACTTGGGGGACACCACACACAAATTTGCACACCTCTAAAAAGTCAAATGTTATTGCAGAGCTGGATGTAGCTGTAAGCTTGAACACAGGCATGGTATGCTGTTCTGATAGCTGTAGAGAGACAGCAGCCTCTATACCTACCCCTTAGGTGTCACACAGAGGGGCAACACCTCTACACCTCCCCCTCAGCAACATCACAATCCCCTTGGAGGCACCCCCTGACCAGTGCCTCTCTCCAGGCTGGAGTTCTCCACAAGCTCAGCCCCTGAAGCCTCTACCTGCCTTCAGGAGGCAGGGTAGTGATGAATGTCCTTCTTTGTGAGTCCTGAGGGGCAAGAAAGGCCAAAGTGTGAAGTTCTCCTCCAGCAGCCCTTTACACAGTCCGTCCCTCCCCACAGGAGCCCAGATTGCACACAGTATACATGTAGTATGGGGTGCAAGCTCCCATCCTCCCTCCAGTAAATCCACTCCTGGTTATCACAAATAAGTTTTGTGGGAGGTCATAAAGAGTGGAACAAACTTTGGTCAAGGGCATCATTTTTTCAGATCAAAAGCATGCACTTGTATTGTAGATTAGATTATGATTCAAGTGGATATGGACCTGCAGTTCAGGATGCCTTTTCGTGTTGATTTTTTGCAACGGTTTCCAGGGCAGAAGTTGGATGCATGTGGTAGATGGTAGGTTTCCTGAAGGCATGCTATAATCTTTCCCATACAGACGATGGAGTCAGGATGCCTAACATCAGAGCCAGAACAGTGCTTCATTTCTGTCATCCATGATGGTTAATCACTTCTGAGGCTCATGGACTCAGCTAGGTACCATTCTGATTTGCAGCTGCAGTTAATTTTATTTTAGGCAGGTGATTGCTCATTCTGTTTCACTGACTTCCCATTCCCAGATTTTGGAAGACCACAATGGCTTTTTATGCTAATTGGACTCCGCTTCCTCAGATTCTCACACAAACATTTAGCACAAAGCACAGACTGCTCTTCCCTCAGCCATCTGGCACAGAAGCTGAAACCAACAATTTTCCAAGTCAAAAATCAGACATCTGAAAATAATGTTAATGTATTCTAACCCCTTTATATATATGGAACAAGTCAACAGGCAAGTCGGAATATGAAGAATGGGCTGTAGGAAGGGCACACCATTCATCTTGCCCTTCAGCATCCCCAAACAATCAGACCAAGGCTGCGAAATTAGGAACTCAAATCTATCGTCCCCTAGAAAAGCAATACTGCCTGCAGCCCAGCATCTGCTACACCAAAGGTCAGGTGAAGGAACTGATTTTTTTAATGGATTTATGCTGACAAGCCAAAACAAACCCATACAGTTAAATATACATATGCATAAGCACACTTCTATGCCTGGGATGTGGATCATTGTTTGCAGTCACCATGTTACATCCTACTTGCTTTGGCAACAAAGCCTTTCAAGCTAAAATAGTTTGTAAGCCCCATAGTCTACACCTTTATCAGTCAGGGCTGGAGAGCCTGTCTTGCTAGTGTAACAGACTCCAGTTTCCTGGAAGACAGAGAGCTTAGATAAAGCTGGCAGGAAGGAGAATGATAAGACAAATTACTGACTTGTGAAATGACTGCTTCTTCCGTGTGACACAGCTAACAGAGGAAGCAGAGAACCTGATTTCAGCTTCCTAGAGCCCCCAGGATCCCAATGCACAGCAACAACAGGAGGAGGAAACCACTGCTGTGTTTAACACCAGTGATGTTCCAAGAGGTAAACTAAACTGCACTCTGCATTCAAGACACACAAGTCAAAAGGATGCATACAATATGCACGTAATAAGCCTGCACCGTATACGTATTTGTGCTTTTCATATTTACCCACATAGTGCAATATAATCCCCATATTGTCCGCAGATGTCAACTGTGTGTCCATCAGGAGTTCTGTCTTTGCAGGACTTTTCTAAAAACAATAGCCATATAAAACAGTTAATGGGACAATCACAGTAGTATTGAATGATAAGGACTAAGACACTGTCCAAGAGCAAGAGAATTGACATTTAGCAAAATCTTTTGCATCCCAGACCTGTCTCTAAGTGAAAGACAATCTTCACACAGAGGATCACTGGAGTGGTAGAATATATAAATTCTATCTGATCATCTCTCCAGCAAAGAGATTTTTTGTTTGTTTGTTTTTTTTAAATTTAAGCAAACACTTTTCAAAAAAGATTTCCTGGCTGACCTTTTCTGAAACATCTACTGCAAGATTGGTGCTTGATACTGTCATTCACAATATGTGACACTTTTTCCCATGGGCCCCACTTGGCGGCAAAACTATGCAGAGCAGCAAGTACTTTATGGCAGGAAGAAACCTGATCTATTCCACAATACCTATATGCTTATCGCACAGTTTCTGTATGTAGACATCCAAAAGGCTCATGAACAAACAATTAAAGACAGTAGCTTCTGGCTTTCCAACTTCCATTCCCCATTCTCTGTGAATGTGTCAAACCAGCACCACAGCATGCTAGCAGGAGTACACAATCTCTCAAGTAAATCTGAAGGGTTAAATTCCCACTGAAGATGGTGGGCATTTCAGTGTGCTGGGGACGTACTGGTACCTCTCCATTATCATTGTACCCCTTCTTTGGGAACAATAAGACAATTATTGAAAGGAAACAATACTCTCTTTGTCAACATGGCTTTGCTGTTAGAACGGTTTTCATAGCTTAAAAAACGCTGGGCAAAATTGATCTCAGAGGAGGATATCATCCCTGTCCAGCCGGCGAGGATAGATTACCATCAGCTTTCAAAAGCAGCAGTGTATCTTTTCCAGCCCTGTGAGCCAAGCAGATGGATGCCTGGATGGACGGTGTGGGGGTAGCCATAGTAACCATCATCCCATGAAGCTCCTGCTCACATCTCTCTTTCTATCACAGCTGGGGAGAAAAGCCAACAGCCCGCCACCGGGGTGTAGATATCCAGTCAGACCTTCGCCTCTCAGCTCCAGCTGGGGTTTCCATTCCTCTTCAGCAATTTTCTAATCTCACCTTGCTTTTCTACTCTTTATGGATCGTGAGTAAAATTCAGTCCCAGGGGAAGATCCCTCCAGCGAGAAGCTTGCCAGCTGCTACAGCCCATGTCGTGGGTGGATGCGCGCTGGAGGCTTTCTCCCCCTGCCAGGAGCAGGAAGATCCTCAGCCTCCCCTGCTAGTCCCAGCTACTGGGATGGTCAGGCATGATCTTCCCTTTGTAAATCCATGCTCACTACTCCAAATCACCTAACTTGTCCTCCATACATTTGGAAATGATTCCCAGAAGGATTTGCTCCATCACCTTCCCAGGGATCAAGGCGAGGCTGACTAGCCTGTAACTCCCTGCCTCTTCCTTCCTGCCCTTCTTGAAGAAGGCAGGATGTTTGCTTTCTTCCAGTCCTCATTAACCTCCTCCAATTGCTGTGACCCTTCAATGATGATTGAGGGTGGCCTCACAATGAGACTGGCAACTCTCTCAGCATGTACGGCTGCGTCTCTTAGGTCCCAGAGACTTCTGTGTGTCCAGTTGTTTTAAATGTTCCCTAACCCGGTCCTCCCCTACCAAGGATAAGTCTTCCTTGCTCCAAACTTTCCCCTTGTTTCCAGGGACCTGAAATTCCTGAAGGCAAATCTTATCTGTGAAGACCAAGTGAGTGAATGCATGAAGACCTGTGAGTGTCTCCAGCCTCACACTGCAAACTTGCTTGAATTGGCCTGTGTTTGTTTTGTTTGAAGAAACTCTGAAAACCAGACTTAAGTCATAATCACATTAAGCGATTGCCAGCTACTGCTGGTGACCTGATCTACCTTCAAGAGTTTAATTTGCACAGCAGTCACCTCGAGTCAATCAGTATTGCTCTCTGCAACTCCACCCTTCAAACAGTTCTTGGACCTCAGCCAAAACAAAATTAAAACACTTCCAATTCAGTTTTGCGAACTGTAAGAACTTGTTAATTTTAAAGCTCGGTGACAATGAGTAGATTAGGTTAAACAGCCTGTTTTGAACAGCCTAATTCAAGTGTTCCCAGCACACAACTTCGAATACCATTGACTTTATTAACATGCACTGCAAGAGCAGCCATAAATTATTGAATGGATTACTGTTGTCACCTCCTTCCTTCTCACCCTTGTGAAGATCTGGAATTGGCTAAAATGTGGCAGGTTTACAAGTGGGAAGAGAGCAGGTAAAAGGAGTTGGAAACCACCCATCATCACCTTGCAGAGCCGCAGGCACCCCATCCGAGGGGAAGGGCAGGGGCTGTACAGCCTGCTCAGCCATCAACACCGTGGTTGCACGCAGCCCTCCTGCTACCAGCACGTGCACTCTGGTGCATGCTGTCCCCCACAGACTTACCATTGATAAACAGCTAAATGTTTAGATTTATTTTTATATTTACTTTGCAAGGCACACATCTGAAATCAAGTCCCCTCACATTAGTGGAATGGCTTTTTCTGCCTTATTCTTTGTTTCTCCTCTCACCCCTTCATCTGAGTCTTGCAAAATTGCATTTGTGAAGCACAGAGGTATTAAGCAAGGAGCACTGCAAAAAGAAAAGCTTACAAAGAAATGAATAATTCTGTATTCATAGCAGGGCTTGAATAATGTCCCTAGAACCACACGCTGCGAAAGGAGGAGAAAACCAAATATTGAACAGCTGCTCATTAGAAAAGCACCAGCCATTCTGAGCCCTGAAAGACACAGGAGTCCTGGGAGGGGGAAAACAGTGCATGACCATGTAATTAAAGGCTCTATCAGAGTATCCCAGGGGGCTGCAGCAAGGCTACCCAGGTTTTGCAAACCTGGAACTCTTAAAGCGTAACAACTTGTCCTTTTCTGGGGTCAAAAAACAGGAATCCAGTGCCCCCCTGGCCGCAAATTGTGCTGTGTGTGGTTCCAGGGACGTCTTCCAGGGTGGATTCGAGAGTTCAAATGAAGGGACCTCTGCCACTTGAGCCAACAGGAGAGCTGGCAGCAGCGTGTTTGACATCTTCTCACTCATATGCAGAGCTGGGGTGAGGCACTTTGTGCTGGCGCATATCTGGGTTCCTCCAGCGTTTGCCAGTAGTAAAAGGACCCTGAAGTGCCAGACACCGGTACGACTCCCTGGGTATGTCGGTGAGGCCAGTGGTAGGTCTCCATGTGCCTTGCCTGCACAAGTATACAATTCTGCCAGGATGCTTTAACAGAGGTGAAATGGTATGTTCTTCTCTACCTCCGCTCTTGAAAAAAGTGGAACTACTTTGGCAGCAATTTAAAAATGAAATATCAGTTTCAGACAGACACTCAGCATGAAAAATTTCATGTCTGATGGGTATATCTGGCACAGCCATCAGCAGTTTACAACAGAGGTTTGTAACAGAAGCATTGAGCAAATACTTTACCAGTCCTGCCCTAAAATCCTAATGTTCAGATTGAGAAGCCATGATTTTACTCTTGGTTTTGTGGAATACAGGTGCTTAGAGGGCATGACTGAACTCCAGATGTGTTGGAGAAGGAACAGCAATTGCTGTTGGACTGTAATCACTCCCAAAGCTTTCTGCAGAGAAACACCAGAAAAGAAGACATTTTTGTAATTTACTAAGATGGAAGAATAACATGAACATGGACCAGCAGAACTGACTTTCTGAGCCTGTAGTTATCCTGCAGCAATTTTGACTCAGGTTAATGGCAAATTAGCTTTAAAAGCTAATGAAGCCAAAATACAAAAGGATCCATTGGAATATTGCTGGGAATTTAAAAAACCCATGAAGCTTTTGCTGTTATTTTCTATGTTTAGTTTTATGCCTGGAAGCTTTGCACTGCCCTTTTCAAGCTCTACAAACCATTGACACCTCTGTCATACCTAATGCTGCCTTCTGTGGCTTCAGTGGTGGCTTTTAGCCTACGGCCTGAGCTGGGGAAGCTGCAAAGTCACCTTTCTGCAGGGGTGAGTAGAAGGAAAACTGTTCTTTGGAAAGTCCCGCTCTCCAACATGTGAGATTTATTTTCTGCTTCCCCAGCCCTGCCTGAGGAGGCACCCTGATGGCCCCCAATGGCTCCAGGGGAGCCAATTCTTGCCGTAGCGCTGCACTCATCTTGCCTCCGGACATTTCCAGTCCGCTCCCACCTGCCTCAGCTTGGTTATCCACTCTGAGCCAAAGCCTTGTTTTCTGCGGCTCTCCTCTGAGTCAGCCTCGCAGCTCTGGTGCCTTTTGTTGAAAGCAACAAATTTCATGCAGAAATTTCTGGAGGTTTTTTTCTTCCTTTTGACTTCTCCCTTCCCCTATTTTTCCTTTATCAGCATGAGTTATGAACCTGCAGAGATGTTCTGCACCTACACATTTCCTATGTGACTAACTTTAATATAAAGGAGTAAATACTGCAGGTCTGTCTACTAGTATGAATAAGTAGAAGTGTGTGTATATATATCTATACACTAATATAATTATATATGTGTATATATAGAGAGAACAATGTAAGTACACATAATTATAAGTATGTAAATATAATAGAACAGCATGAATCTAGTGGAAAATTTCTTTTTTAAAAATATTAAGCTTCTAGATTTCACTAATGCATTGAGCACCTAGAAAAACAGCCAAAATACTCATTTTAATACCAAAATAAAAAACCTCAGACTTCCTGTTTGGTTCAAATGACTGTGTAAAACAGAGCTTAACCTAAGATAAGGTTATTTGCTTTTGGAAACAAAAGCCTGTGTTTGCCTTGAACATGAGTGCCGACGCTGTCTCCAGGGCAGCTGATGCCACAGCCCTGGCGGAAGCAGATGGCAGCCAGTGCTCCCCGGCACAGCTTTGATCTGCGCCAACTGGTCCCTCCAAAATCACTCTGTACTGGAGGCCTTTTCTTCTGCGTTGCGTGAGGATATTCTCAGATACCACAGCATGTTCACCACCCCACCTGCACTCCCTGAGAGCCAGGTGTCTGTCTTCACTGGCGCGCAGGAGGATACTTTAGCAGACCAAAGCGGCAGGGAGATGCGCTGCCAGGGTGATGAGGTATTTCATCTCAGAGAGATGAGGTATTTCATCTCAGAGAGATGAGGTACTTCATAGGCATCTTGCAAATACTGGGTGCCGCCATGCATTTGCCTTCTGCATCAATGCATGGTTTACCTTAGTCATGCAAGATACAGGTGAGATCCATCCCCAGTACAGCTAGCTAACTAATGCAACACAAACCATGCTAAATAGACAGTGCATATCTCAGGAACAGACTCCAGTGGGCCAAGGTGTCCACTAGTTTGCCTCAGTTCAGCTCTAGGAGTCACCAAGTTGCAGTATTTATACCAGGTGAGAAATAGATGAAATAATTGGCAGTAAGCCTCCAATGTACCATGAAAAAAAAAAACCAAACCAACCATCTGAGTCCAGGTCTTGAATAAATTACTTCTCTGTATATATACCTGTGGGAAATAGATATGCTTTGGAGTTTTTTCTAGAGTCCTCAAGACAGAGAATGAATACCCATGTTATGGTACAAAAAGCCACCACCAATAACCAAAAATCCCATTATTACCAAATCCTAAACTTTTGGGACCCAAAATCCAATCCCTTCTGAAAGTGCAAGAGGACTCATGCTACCCACTGCCTCACTGACATTTATGCCTGGATTTTTCTTCCCCTTAAAAGAGATGCATAGGGAATATACCAAGAAAAGGAACATACAAAGACATCTCTCCTTCAAACTACACGCTACGCTCAGAATTGCAGGTGGTGCTGGCCTCATTTTGTTGTTATTGCTGCTTTGTACCACCAAAGCAGCTGGATGCAGAGGTTGGTGTATTAATTGCCCTTTAAATAAAAAGCACACTCACATTTGACTGGAACATCTTGCTCCAGTCTTGTGTTTGGGTCCCTTTGAGGTGTAATCTGGTTTCCAGGGAGTTGCACTTACTCATATCAGGGCTCCATTTTATCCTTTAGAGATTGAGAAGGTGCAGTTACGAACTGTGAGTATTGAGAAGACAGAGACATTGCCAGACTTCTGCTTCAGGAAGGGGTCAGGAGGGAAAATCCAACCAAGTAGCAGCTGCTGACATGCCTTCTCCTCAAGCCCTGTACTTATACTGACTCCTTATGAATACAAGTAAGGTAATATTTAAGAGACTATTACCATGTCACCTCCACCTTACCACGCTTGCATACCCCTCGTACACTGGATAAAATGGCAAGTCCAGGGTGGGGAGGACTCTATGGCTGCCCCTGTCACCATCTTCACATCTTCTTGGGAGAAAGAGAGGTTTTCTGAGAATTGCAGCTGTGTTTCACAGTTTGTAACTTAAATACAGTAGCCTTCCTCAATTTCCCCTCTCCTGCCTTCACAAAAAGAATAAAACTGCACCATTTTCAACCCAGCTGCAAACATGAATGCAAACCATTCATATCACCTGTTTCTCAGGTGAGAAAGCAAATTCAGGTTATCTGCCCAATCCCAGTCTTGCTCAATTTGATTGCAGTGCTTGTTAGCCCAAAGCCTGGCCCTGTTGCACTCCCCAGCATAATTCCCACTGACTTCAAACGGGTCCCCGGTCTGGCACAATGACTCCTGCAGGCTTGGCACCAGGCTTTAAATCACTGTACAAAGTCACTCGAGAAGCTGTCGGCAGTCAGAAATGAGTCATTAGTATGCTGCCAACACAGTATTCAGTGACAAAACCCAGCTGCCACCGTAGTCAAGAATGCAGTTTCTTTAGCACTACTGTAAGTCTTATTAGCATAGAAATCAAGTGTATGTATGTAATTGAATTTCTTTGTCGCATCCTAGTATGAGATTTTCCATCAATCCTGATTGTTACTAAATTTGAACTAACAGCCCATATTTGCACTTAAGCAACATCTGAAAGAGGGCTACACAAAGAAAGACTTTCCTAAGTCAACACGTCCTAGAAAACAGCAGCTGCGCAAAGGCAGAGGCAAGCAGTATTTCATTTTCCTCCCCATAGCACCCTATCTTTCAGCAGCTCTGCTTTAAAACTCGGTTCTGCTGGCAGCTTCGCATTTTCTCTCTGAAGAGCTGCGATGCAGCCCATGCAAGAGTAGGGGTGGTCCCCAGGAAAACAGTCTGTCTGTCAGGATGTTGTGCTGCTGGTTACTGTTGATTAGGAAGTGAGATAATCCATAGGTACAGTTCATTTTAAGCTACTGATTAAACTCAGGTCCTGGAAAAGAAAGAAGTAATAAAGCCAAGAGGGGAATACCAGAAGTGTTTAGGAGCATAATTTCACAGTTAACTTCACTGACATAGGAATGACTGTTCAGAAGCAAAATGAGTCTCAGAAACAGAGATACAACGGTTGTCTCTGTGGGTTTGGGATGTGCTGGGGGTGGGTGAGGACTGACTAACCTAGCCTGGACTGAGAAGGTAGCCGCCATTACTGTGGCTGCCTTTTCAGCGGTGATTTCTCAAGGGACTATATTAATCCAGATGAATGACACAGCTATATTTTCCACACATGACTGTGGTCAAAACCACAGACACCTGACGAGGTGGAAAAAGATGGTGAGCAAGGAAATTAAATATCCCCTCCCTGTACAGATGGTCATTGCAGACCCTGATTGGGTTGTGTTGCTAATGACTGTGCTGTGAACACATCCCCCCCAGCTTTGCTATTAAAAGAACGCTTCACCCAGGTCACTGTTCAAGCAGTCTACAAAGCCATCAGCCCTTACCCGTGAAGCCAAGGAACCAAGTCTCGTAAACCCCAGGCAGCCTAGCACCAGAGAGAGGCAGAAGCCAGGGTACAAGGCGGATCCAAGGATCCAAGGTAAAGTCACTCTGCAAAATTTCACAGTTCAATCTATCACAAGATCCTGACATGAAGCAGTTTCCCCCCACATGGCCACAGAGTTCAAGGAAACATGAATGTTACCCCTACAGCTCTCAGGACTTTTGCAAAGCAGGACTTTGCTCCTGGATTATATTTTTTTTTTTATAGTGATAGCTGCAATTTAGTAGAGGAAATGGGGGCAGAATAACTGCTAATGTTGGATGCTCTGTAAGTGGCAGATCATAGTCAGGTTTTCCCCAGTACATTGCAATGCTATGTAACGTTGCTAGTATGAAATGGATATCATCACCCACTGCTGGGAATGGGCAGACAGAGTTCACTTCAGGGTCCAAAAATTCCCCCTGAATTTTTTTTCCTCAAGCAATAAGCCCCAAGATCAGGACTCTTCTGAATCAATTGGAAAGAAGGAGTGAGCTCCTTCCTCCCTTTCCACAACACAACAGTACAATGGAAACCAAGAAACATCCAGGAGCAGCTAATTCCCACCATGAGCCATGGCCCCTAGCCTCGGCTTCCACTGTGCAAACCTGGGATGAGGGCAGGCTGGACTTTCCCTTTGGGAAATCATGGGGAAGGGAGGAAGTGGGTAGGCCATGTGTGGGTGGCATTAGCTTTTCACTGGAGCTTCCATCCATGCTGCTGATTAATCACACCACCTTGGTCAAATTGTATAACTATGTCTCCCTTTGGACCTCTATAAAAGTGACTTTTCTTCCAGGCTTGATTTATCATTATTCCATTTTTCACTTCTCCTGGGCTTTTCTTTTGCTACCTTGATATCAGTTATTGCAAGCTCAGTCCCTTTTAAATTTTACACCAAAACTCCTGTGTATAAGGTAATAAGTTAGGAAAACATAAGGATTCCAGAGAAAGGAAACCCTGATCTGATGGTTACTGCAGGGCACTATTGGCCAGGGCTGGGAGACCTCCCATACTACCCTGTGACTTCCTTTGCCTTCCTGGCTGAACCAAGCAGCTACCAGCCTACCCTCTGCAAAGTAGGGTGAATAATGCAGTGCTTTTCAGAGGCACAAACTAATGTCAGTTAGCATTTGTAGACTGCTCTACAGCGACTCTGCAACAAGGCCTTACCAGGCATTTCTGCAGGAGCGTGATCCTAGCTCTGTCCCCGAGTTGGTGGTTTTGGCAGTAAGTGATATAAACTGGAGTACCTCTGATGTCAGCATTGCATTTGTCAGATCCTGTTGCAGATACTAATTATCCTCGGAGACATGTGAGTGCATTTGCTCCAGCAAAACACTTAGCATTGGCTGATATCAAACAGACCTGCTTGGCAGGACCCAGTTAGGAAGGTTTGCCCAGTGCAGGCATAATGTGGTGGGACAGTGTGAACTCATGCTGCCTTAGACAGCAGATGGGTTTACATGCTCCAGCATGGAAAGGCAGCTCCAATTATTCAGCCAGCCTGCAGGCAGGCAGTTCCACCCTCAAGTGTCCAGGCACAGGTCAGTAACTGTACACCCTGAAATTACTTTAATTATGGGACAATCACTTTCCAGTGTATTGAATAACCACCTATTTTAGACAGGGCCAACCCCAGGGACTCGGATCCACTTTAAAAGGAAAGCTAATCAGCATGGTTTACAAAGCACACACATGGCTTCTTTGAGCCAGCTTATCAAGATGGTTTCTTATGGGAATGTAATTTACCTTTTCACAATGCCAGTCAAAGCATGAGGCTCTCAATGGAGAGACTTCCTCCAGGATGACAGACTGGGCAGGCAGTCTTCTTGCTGACTTTGATAAGGATGCAAAGCAGAGAGTTAGGAATTCACATTACAATGTATGAAGACCCTCTTTCACCTGCCACTGCAACCAGCCAGGGCAGAACAAAGAGCCGGTTTCAAAGGGCTGGAGGCACAGTGCTTCTGCGTGGTGTAACACTGCATCCCAACATGAGTGCTCCCAGGGAACCCCTAGTACAAATCCTCTGCAGCTTTCTGAAGGAATAAGAAATAATTATCCTCTCTTCCATCAAGAGACATGAGACAATCCATTGCATCTGGCATTCTGTGGATGCATTTGTGGATGCTGAAGTTAGTCCTGAACACTACTGAGGATTCTGCTCTTCTTTTGTGGTGCAAAAATCTCCAAATAGGAAAGGAGCCTTCCTGGCTAACAAGAGCACCTCATATGTTTCTGCCCCTTAACATTCCCCATCTGGTTTCAAATCTTTGCATTCCTCCTCTCTTGAAAAATATAGTTCAGTAGTATTCAAACTCTTCCACCCCAGTGGGCTTGGTTTCTCCTTTACAGGGGGCTGGAGGGGACAGAGAAAGGGATGCAATGCATCTCTTTAGCTCCTCTGACATGTGAAAATAAAGTATGAAAGACCCCTGGCACATGACACGAGACTCCTGACTCCACACTCTATATCTGAAAGAAGGACCAGGTATCCTGTGATCAACAGTGTAATTTATGTGAGCCCCGGTACATCATCTCAATGTACGTTGCCATGTATGCATCAAAATAACATGGAGAGTTGAAATGCATTAGGACAGCGTCTGTACCTGAATCTGCTGATTCAACTCTCAAAGCTGCATTAAGCAGCTGTAGTCTTCAAGCCCTGCAGATGTCTATTTTAATCATCTGTCTTAAAATATCAGCTGGTTTAATGCCCTATTCTGAAGCTTACCATCCCTCACAGAGGCTGAGTTGTTTTCTCTAAGCGCTGCCATCCAATCCAAATTGGAAACAGGCAGAAAAAGAGAAGATAAGAACAAGTTACTTTTGTTCATACTTATTCCTACACATCTTGCACAGCTTGCAGATGAAACACCTTGGGAGGGCGTAGCTGCAGAGCCTGAGCTTACCAGCCGGATGAGGCCAGCGGGATGCTTTTATTGGAGATCTGAAACATGGCCAGGTAAGGTATGAACCTCATCAAACGCAGAAATTCAAGTTGGCAGATATGGCCCTTCTCCAAGCCTTCCTCCTTCTCCTCTAACTTGCTGGCTAAGAAACATGCCCTGTACAGCAGAGAAGCTGTTCCTTTCTGTGGTATAACATCCTACCACAAAACAAGCTTGAGGACCGGTCCTAAGCCACACTCATAGCATCAGCTGACTGATTTCTCCACTGCCCTTTTAGTTTATTTTTAGCAAGAACTAACAAAAAAAGGTGTTTTTTTTCAGTAATATTTTTCCTCTCTTGAAGGCTTTCCTCCCTGTCTCTGCTGTGCTGCCCCAGGCTCTGACCTTTCAAGGTGTGCTGTGCTCATGCAGTCTAAGTATTTTAACTATGCCCAAGGTACTTGCAATTTGTGCAGACACAGAGCCTAAGATCACATGTAATCTTGTTAATTATGATAATTATGGTCATTAAGGACGTGTTATAGAGTTCATTGTTAATAGGAGCTTCCATGGATGCTTACAGCCAAAACAGCCAAGGCCAGCTCTCCATACACAACGCTTTATGACTCCCAGAGGAGGATGGGTGTGAAGTGTGCAATCTCATGGCCCTGCCCTGCACTGGACAACCAGGGAGCTCTGCTCACCCACAGCCCATGTCTATTGCTCATCATCGTGAAGTCAAGGCCTTTAGCAGGTCTCCTTCTTGTGGGTAGGATAAGAAGGCAACATCCAGCAGAGAAAATCAGAGAAAAATATTTTTAACTCTTTACTTGTTCTTGGACCTCTCCCACAGCCAAGCTAAACTAATTAAGCTAAAATATTTAAGCACCTCACACTTTCATTACAGAGCTTTTCTGCTTTGAACAAACAGGAGAACATTTGAGCAGTAAGACTCGTGTTTTGCCTCGCAAGATAACTGCTCACAGTCCCCGGTTTGAAGGAACCTGACACATCTGGCTCAGGCACGCAGCAGCACGCTTGCTTTCCCTCGAGTGACTCATTTAACAACTCCTCAAGGAAAAATTACTACTACTCCAACAGCAAAAACAGCCTCCGAGACACTGTTATGATCAGCTGCATGGAGGGGAGCTGCTGAGTAGGAAGAGGTGAAAATGATGCCTGTGAGGGTGGGCCAGAGCCCAGCAGCTGGAAGGCAGGGAGCGGTATGGCTGGGGGGGGACAGGTGTGAATGGTCCATGGACTGGTGGCCCATTGCTAATCATGGTGAGGAGAAGCTGCTCTTTGGCCGCTGCCATGAACTGGTTTCACACTTGCCCTGGCCAGAGCTGATGTCTATCTTTCATATTGCAAGAGTGGGCCAGGTGGCTCCAAACCTCGTGCCAGGGTCTGCCCAAGGTGAATCATCTGTTCGACTCACGGCAATCCTCCTTACTATGCTTATGCCCTTCAGGCTGGGGTTTAGGCTCTTCCTCTGGTCAGCCAGGCCTCCCAGACAGCAAGCCAGCCCTTTGCAAGATGCTTGTGTTTAGATGGATGGGAGGAGGCTTGCCCTCTGGAGACAGCAGCCTCTCCTCACAGCAAAACAGCTCGAGTGAGTTACGGTTTCTCATGCGGTGGCATGCGAAACTGTCAGGCTCTTGGCATGTGAGTGACTGTCCGTATATCTCAGAGAGACAACTTACAAATAGCTTCTGAGGGATTTTATGCTAATAAAGCTCTGCTTTTGCCACTGTTAGTTCAGAAATCTTTATTTTAGCTGTTGTTTTCAATTTTCAAAGCCTGCTTTGTCAGTGAAAACCCGTGTCCTCCTAACTGTGGCATAGATTACACTGCAGATGATTATTCTGCAGTTACAACACATCACATTAGGTGGTCCTATCTCAATGCAGGAGACAGCTGATGGGTGGGGAAGGGAAACTGATATAGCCTAACCATGAGGTCTCGCTGCCTGCCTGGGAAATAAAGGACACTGAAATATAACTGCGTGGGAAGGACTTCCAAGAAGAATTTGTCCCACACCATTTCTGGAAACAGATGATAACATTATTTACCCAAATACAGGAAGCTCGAGATTGCAGTGAATGACGAAAGGCAAGAACTAAGGGTGAGGGGGAGAAGTATGTCCTTCTCCCTTCCCCTTCCCAAAAGATAGAAGGAAAAACCCCACCAGCAACCCCCCGGTTATTAGGCTGTGCACTCACAAGCTGATCTGTCCTTCTGTGTTTGTGCATGTGCGTCTCACACCCACGCACTCCTGCCCGGCCCCCTTTGGATCCTAATGCCAGGGGCTCTTTCTAAAGCCAGGCACGGTATCCTGCGGAGAAGAGTCCAGCTGTTGGGATCCTTCCCAGAAATCAAACACTGCAGCATTCAAGCCTTTCTGGCTTTTCAGTAGTTAATCTGGGGACACCCAGAAACCCGAGAGCAATGCAACCCCCTCCAATGAGAAGGGATGGGAAGTGATGGGGTGTGCTTCAAAGCCTTCATATTTATTTATTTATTTGTGTTCATGTTTGTGTAAATTTTGCATAAATCTGGACTGAACTTTGTGAGCCCGAGCTCTCAAATACAGAATCCAGCTGTTTGAAATCATGAGGAAAGTACATTCCCACCAGCAGCGTAAATCCAAAATATAAAAAGGCAAACAGCCCAGCTAGCTGAAGGAGGGGCTGAGGGGGGATTAGCTTTCACAGAACGGAGTCCTATCTTTTGTGTATTTTTTTTTTTTTTTTAATGTTGCTGCCTGCTCTGTAGTAAAAAAAAAGACACTGGTTATTTTGGAATCCACAGTGATGCAGAGTGTCCCTCAGCATCTGCTCACAGCAGTTCCCAGCCATGGCCTCTGCTGCATTCAAACCAAGTGAAAGCAGCACAGACCCAAGGTGTTTTATTACGATGACAGCCTGACTGATCTGGATTCAGCAGCATTTTATTTATCTTGGCCGTGCCAATCAGCCCAGCCACTGTGAATCTGTTGGAAGACCAAGCAGTTCCTCCTCATCACTGGCCATGGCTCAATGTTCCCAAGGCCAGCTTGGCTCTTCTGAGGCTTAGGAAAGCTGCAGGTCACAGTCACTCTGCTCTTAGCTTCCTGGTACGCTGAGAGCATTCCTGGTCTGGTTGCCAGATGCCAAGCACCAAGTCAAACCAAACTCACCATTTTCACTTGTCTGTCCTCAAAACAATTCAGCTTGTTCACTTTGTTTGAAGGAGCTTTATGTTAGCTCAGGTATCAGATGCAGTCCCCTCTGACAGCATCAAACCACATCCTCAGCATATGCTCCATATCGTGTGTATTGCAAAATTTAACAGCAACATTGGCACATGCACATGCACACATTTGAGCTGAACATGTTCATACAACAGGGCACTCCTGTGAGCAGCTGCAGTACTGGTGACCTCTGAGGCTCAGGTTGCCACTTGTTGACTTTAGGGTAAGTTGGAACTGTCCCTTAGGTGCAATGATGTATATAGGATCTCTGCAGAAGACATTGAAGTCCTTGTTATGGAGATCAGCCCTCCCTTCCCAGCTATTACTTTATAAAAGGGGGAGAGGTCAACCTTCTGAGCCTGTATTTAAGTGTTCTTTTAGTGAAACTTGTGAACATTGTAGTTATTATTATAATAAAGATTATAATAAAGATTTTGACAATCTGCTTTAACACCTAAATGTGGAATTGGGTTTATAATGCAAAAACCTCAGCTCAAGTGGGAAAAAGGTTAACGCAGCCTTAGGCCAAGCATATACCTAGCCTTACACCCTAAATGAGCTATGCGGTAAGTGCAAATACATGGGTTAGCAAGTCCCTATTTTCTACAGACAAGCATCTCTATGCACACACAAAAATACATTGGCAGAGAGGAATAGGCAAGGGTGAAGTTGGCAATTCAGAGGTTAATTACCATCATTAAGAAAAAAATCCCACTTCAGGCACATCAGCCTTAAAGCTAGTTGGAAGTGGCCCTCTAAGAGCTGGAAGCAGCGGACAGCCATAAATAGAAGCTCTTCAGCCTATGATATAATAAGTGTGATGTGATACAAAGTCTGTGATAAAATTTCACTGTAAAAGCACCTTACGAAACAAGAGAAGGGGCAAATCAGTTCAGTGAACTCTGGGAGCCCCTAAACCTGACAGGATCTCTCACTGATGCCTAAGGTATTTTATCCCCTGGCCTGGCGCAGGTCTGAAGCTGTGACCAGCTGGCCTGATTTACACCAGGACTCCAGTCAGTAGTAATAAATGAGCCTGTGTCCCTGCAACATTGGGACTCTGACTTTGCCACTACAGGAGAGTCCCTGAAGCACATACAAATCCTTTGCAGCTTGAAAGCTGACGACATCCACCTGCCTAACCCAGTTCTCCCTCCTCCTGTTTTCCAGTGAGGAGCTAAAGGGGAATGATGCTCCCCCAAGGCTCCCCTGGTGGCTCTTTTTCCTTTCAGCATTCAGCACCATCTTTCCAAGTCCTCAGGCTGGTATTTGCTAGTCCTTGTTAGGTGAACAGCAGTGACTGAGCAGAGGTAGGGACAGTGCTTGCTAAGTGGAAACACAGTGGGGACAAAGTTAAGACTTCAGCTGGGCACACACAATTGCCTCCTGGCAACTCCGATGCATTTCAATGTCAGACATCATGTATTAGTGTTTAGGTGACAGCTTTTTTTTTACAGTGACAATGCCTGTGTTACAGTGATACCCCTCCAGAGCCCACTGGTGACTGAGTGCTGGTAATTAAAACGATTCAGGCCATCCTTAAGCAGACTATTTATGCATTTATTTTACCATGCCTTTTCCCAGTGAAATTGCCTTGAAGACAGTTTCCTTAAATGCTCCTGTGACACCTGCCACTGCAAAGAATCACTAAGGAATGAATTACAGCCATGATTAACTTTCAGCTCAGTAGAAAAGAAAATACTTGAAATAAAACCCATCACCTGTTCTGAACACATTAAAAACATCAGTTTTTTTCAGTAAGGCAAAGCTCCAAACACTGCAGCACCCTAAATTCATGCAGATGTTATTTAATCACAGCTATCTGCTATTACTTTTTCCTCAGCTAAACAACAGTGCAGTTAGCAGAAGTCATGTGAAAGTGGCTGACGTTAGACAGAGAATGTCATTAATGTTATGGTTCCAAAGAAAAGTGAGATTTCTTTTATATTCATTCATGGCTGCAGCTGATAATTGCTTCCTGTCTTACACCTACACAAAATCCATGAATATAATTACAGCAGCACAGTGCAGAGTTCAATCAGAAGGGAGTATTGATTTGTATATAAATCAAAAGCCATCTTCCTCTGGTTGTATTTAAATGGAAAAAATAATAGGACTTTTCTGAAAAAGCTGCATAATCAAGAAAGGGTAGCGTATTGCAGAAAACCTCACTCATAGATTATATGGCCGGAAGGGAATAATATGATCATCTAAATGTGTCTACATATGCAAGCCACAGGATTTCCCAGATTAATTAAGTTTTGATCTACAATGTAATTTTTTGAAGAAAAAAAAAATCCACTTATTTTGATAGCATTTTAAGTGCATCATTTCATTTATATGCACATAAATTATTACCATGTTCTCCTGTGCAGCAGAGCCTGTTGCCTGGAACAGAAGCAGATGTTTCTGGTTTTGGGGTACACTACCAGGTGACTATTACCCACCAGCAAAGGCGGGGATGCCAGTTAGCACTGGGGTTGCTAACAGGAGTGGGGAGGAACAGCTGTAATTTTTTAGCTCCCTCACCTGCTTCCTCTGGTAAATTCTCATGAAGACTGGGAAAGGCATCATGAACTTTGCAGTAAAGACAACATCTGGATGAGGGGATGTTTCCTTTCTTGATAGGTACTGTACTTGGGGGAATCCTGTCTGTAGGGCTGTGAAATCAAAAGTGAGAAAGCAGAGGAAAGTCTGAATTTGGCATTGTGGACCCAGATCCCAGAAAGCCCAGAAAGGTGCATCCCTTTTATAGGCTGGGGTCCAGCTGGGGAGGGTCCTTCTTCAACACACGGTACCTGCAGAAAAACAGCAGATGGGATTTTTGCACCTGAAGCTAACCGGAGGGGACACAAACCTATTTGCAGATAGATCTTCCTTGCCAAGAGCTCCCTCCTACACATCGGTCTTTATTAAAGGTTGATCTGTTCTGCCCTCTCTTCATGAGTAAATGGCATCCTCCACTGTAAATGCTAACCTTGCCCCAGAGAAAAGGGTAGCATGCTCCTCCTTCCCCATCACCCAGGCTTCACGAAGATAACTTGCTCGCCTATATAATTCTCTGCAGTTTGTCTGAAGGGAGCCTTTAGAACGGAAAGACTGAACAAAGACATTTCTATAACTTCCTCGTTATTTGAGCTGGCAGCGCGAGGTTCAGGAATGATGCAGAACCGCAAAGCCTCATCTCTGCACAGGGGTTGCACTGGGTACTAATGGAGAAAGAGGCAGAGGCATTTACTGTTATGGAAGCATTTACACAGCTCAGGTTTTCTGAGGGAAATCGAAAAGGGTGTGTAAGTGAAAGATCATTTGAACCCAGTAGAGCTGCCACTTCTTCAGAAGGTACAATAACATCCCTAAAAACTCTCCTTTTCACTCTCTCTAGCTGCACCAGCACAAAATGAGACCACATGGTACCTCTGCTAAACACCCATCACTGAGTACTCAGCTCAAATTGACTGTTTTGGGAACACTTGCAGTGTCTTGACTTTGCCTGGGGCTACTAGCAACTAAAGTTTATTTTTGTCAGCAGAGAAGGAATCGATCAGAACTGATGACTACATTAATATTATTCATCACCCCCTGAAGATTTCTTTCTAGCGAGCCACCTAAATAATTAATATTAAAATTGATTTTGTGGATTGTTCTCAGATGTTATAATAAATGTATACTAACAGTCTATTTATGAAGCCACAGTATAGAAGGATTAAAACCTGATCAATTATAATATGCCTTCATTCTTGAATAGGAGCTTGTTTGAAGAAACACAATCTATGCAGAGAATAATTACATGTATTAAGTTACACCACAATCTGTTCTGCCACTGACTGACTAGTGTTTATTAGATTTAAAACACTGCTAGGAAATGGCTAACTAATTAATCAAACTGGCTCATTTCCAACAGCTTTCATTTGATCAATTGTGCCTCAGACCTACTTCTATAGAAAGTCAACTGAACAGAAAAAGTTACTGCAATGGAGAGACAAGAGCAGAGCTTTAAGAAATCACAGTAAAGAATGCATATATCTTTTTCATGGCTCAAATTAATATGAGTCAGAAATTTTTTTAAATGTGTAAATATCTTATCTTCAAGTATCAAGGAAAGATGATAGATGAGGAGGGCTGCCAAAGCACACCCTATATAGGTATATATCTGCTATATAGAGCTATCCTGTTTGCCGAGTGCTATCCTTCATGGATAAAAAAGTCAGCATGAAATACTTTAATTCTTCTTAAGACTTGGGAAGCTGCATGGTCTTAAGCACTTGTGTCACTGAGCTTGGAGAAGATATGCAAAACTGTCCTTGTACCTGACGAATAGCTATAGATAGGTAATTAAGGATTTACAGCTATGGAAAAGCCTTGTGGGATTTTCCACAAAGTTTTGTTGTTAGTAAGACTCCTGCCAGACTCCCAAAGATCTTAATGTTGTATTCCTGTGCCTAGCAAGGAAATGCCCAGCTCTACAGTGGGAGTCCTCAGACTAAGGTTAAGAGCAAACGCTCACACAAAACCTAGGAGAAGAGTTTAGCACCTCAAAATGGGATCCTAAGCAGACACCGTGTAGCTACCCAAGAGGATGCTAAAAGGCAAGGGAAGGCTCCTGCTGCTTTCTTAGGTGTAGCACCCTATGAGCCACTAAGCGAGAGCGACAACCCCCTTCTGAGGAGGAACGTGTCCCATGGGACATGCAGGGACACATCTCCATTTTCTCTATAAACAGAGAGTTAGCAGTCTTGTTGAACCCAGGGTGATCTAAAGAATGTTGGAAAGACAAAGGGGAGGATAACTTAATAAAATTAGCAATTTTTCAGCAATGTTTCTAACAGAGTTTTGTACAACATATTTTGTCTGCTAATAAAAGAATATCTAATTAAATTAAATGTATGATCAAAGAGCTAACAAAAAATACTGCCTCAGAAAGCAATGTCAAAAGATGTGGTAACCCCTGGCTTTTGGCTTTGGAGCTAGAATACTCGTAGAGGGACCCTGGCGAAAACAGTTTCATCCCTTCCTGTGAAACAAGGGCACTGGGCACATGGGGCTGGGAAGGTGATGAAGCAAGGCAGAAACTAAGCAAGAAAATAACTTGATTATGTAAAGTGAAAACCACTGTGTATAGACCATAAAGAAGACAGTTCCCTTGCAAAGACAGTCACAGATATGCAAGTCCTTTTATGAACATATGATTTTTCTCCTACTGAATCTGAGAGGATTTAGACAGTGAGCCTACCAAGGTGCTCTGGAAACTCACTCAATAGCATACAGGCATATTGACTTGTCTACCAGCTTGAGAAATTGGACCCTGACTGTTCACAGCATGACAGCTTAAGTTGCAAGAAGGTGACGTTGTCTTCTGCATACAGAATTAGCTAATCTCCATCTGCTGGTGTGCCTACAACTCTAGCCATCTCCTGAAAAGAGATTAAAAGCCAGGCAGATAATTAAAAACCAAAATGTTTTAAAACACAACATGTTTCACTCAGGCTAGTAGCTGAAATAATTTTTGCTGTTATGTCTTCTTTGTCTTCTCTTCCCCAAATATTTGGTGAATTTGCTTTCTGACAGGGATGTTCACGAGACATTCATGTTTTATGAAACTCTTAAAGAATACTTATAAAAAGCAGATCTCAAATATGTCACCACCAATGTTTGCATTATGTAGCCTACAGCTTGCCATTCAGGAGTCAACTGCATGTCATATGTACTCACTGATGAAGTAGAGCACAGCTGAGAAGTTCAGGGATGAAGAGAAACATCAACAGTTTAAATGTGCATAGTAAGTTTTACAGAAAGACCAATATATTCTATGATCTGAAGATGTCCATTTGACCAGGCAGCATCATTAGCCTGATCAGAAATCAGGATCTTTGATGAATACACAGGTGGAGAAGTACCTAGGATGAACATCGGTAAAGCCAGCTCAGGACAGTACTGGCTAGATTCCCCAGCAAGACCATGGCCCAACAATAGGCAGCTCTTTGCTTCATCCCCTCCAGGGACCAGCATCAGCTGTTGTTACACAAGGACATGAGAAGCCTCAGTGGCTCCGACATAAGATCATACTAGTACGGCTGGGCAGGTCATGGGTCAGAGTTGGCTTGGGTCCAGCTGGCTAGGGACGTGCCACTGCTGGCACACATCCATGCGGGCACTCCGTTGAGGACCTTTCAATTTTAGGCACCTCTAAGATCAATTAATATTTTAGCAAGGGCTTTGAAGATTGCATTGCTTAGCTGATGATCCTACAGTGGTATTGAGGTGGTTCCTGTTCATTTGTCTGCCTGAAGCACAATTATTTGAGAAAATGTTCCTAGCACAATTACAAGGAGAGAGCTTTAAACTTTGTGTACTTAACACATGGCTAAATTTTGCTAAAGCCCCTTCCAAACTCTGTAGTCCTTAAAGGCCTTGGAATTTGAACCATCATACCAACTAATTAGTTAATATCTGTGGCCCAGTTTGAGGTAATTATGGTAGTTTCACCTTCAATCACTTGAATTAGAGTTTATCCTGAGTATAAGCTACATAAAACATGAAAGACTTTCAAAGATTAACTGGGTTACAAATGATCCTGTGTAATTAATTTTTGTTCAGATGCTTACTGAATTACAAATGTATGCCCTGTATTAAATTCGATAATTTCAGACTTGTCACTGTAGGTCTCATAATATCACTAAGGTCCAGCCATCTCTTACTGGCATCATCGGGACTCTCACCCCATGAGAGTAGCACATAGCTCTTTATTGATACACTTGTTTGTCATCTGACTACCCTGTGATGAGCTACCTGAAGTAAAATGGCATGGAGGGTTAGTCTCCAAATCTGGGGAATTTTGGTTTGGAGGAATCCTCATTCCTTTGCCCTCCTTTACGTCTCTCCTTCGCCCGTGGTCATGGAGATCTGAGTCCCCATGGGAACAGTCCCACACAGAGAGGATCAAAATGGAGACGGAAGCAGGCTGGGCAACCAGCTCTCACAAGCTCCTGGCAATGCTGGTGCAATCTGCAGGAAGCTTAATGGACCTGTGGAGGGAGGGTGGGAATCAGAAAGCTCCTTTCCTACAAGATGGTCAGCCTGGAGGTGCTGCAGGAGTGGGAGTAACACGCAGGAAGGAATGTGGTGAGAGGATACGGATGGGTTTTGTGAAACCGCGCTCATACCCACCGTTATCCAACACATGTGAGGCTGTGAGGATGCTTTGCTATTTAACCGCCACTGCTACACAGTCTGCGTTTTAAATGTCCTTAAACCGTAAGCTGTGTCTTCCGAACGTTGCCTGAAGGTAGCTCTCCAGTTTCCCTTGTAACACCAATCTGCTATCAAGACAAGGAAAACAAATAAACCAAACCTTACAATTAAGCAGGTAATAGCTCCTCCAGCTTGTTGTTCAAATGGGAAAACGAGGTAAGAGATGTGTCAGACAGCCCAGGCGGATGCTCCAGGCTGGACTGGGTGTTCCTCTTGGTCTTGTGGGGCAGGGTTTCTGCCCAGCAGTGGCAGCGTGTCCCCCGCAGGAGAGGGGCACGTCCTGGCCTATTGACCCAGAAGGGGGTGAGCCTCCAGGGCAGCCAGGTTTTGGCATTCAAACATGTGCGGAGGAGCACAAAGAAGCCCTTTATGCTGCTGCAATTGCAACATTAGATTTCAGTTTTATTCCCAAACATGAGCTGAGCTCTCAGTCATAGACAGGCTTTTTAATCAGCCCTGGCAAAGATGAAAAGCCTGAGAAAGAGAGGCAGTGTCTGTGCAAGAAGGACTCATTTACATTAAATAATTATCCTGAAGGAGAGAAACAGCAAGGGAGTGATTTTTTAATTATAAAGAAATAATTGCAGTCTGGAGGAGTACGTAGAGTCCTAGCTTTATTCCCTGTAAGTTATCTATTTGCCATAAAACCCAAACAGTAGGTTTGAGAGGTAAGAAATATCTGTTTGTTGTTATTTTCAAAACAAAGTATCATATGAGAAGGAAGACAGGGAAATACTTCTGCACTCCCAAAAGGCTGCTGCTTTTATAATGTCTCCTCTGCACAGCAGGACATAAAATCAGTATTGCAAACATAAATGCTAAAAATACAAGAGCTGACATACAAACACATTCTGTAATAGGTTAGGAATGACTCTGTCGATGAGTGTGTGTGTGTGTGTGTACGTATGTGTGTATGTGAGAGAGAGATACAGCGTTGTCGTACAAGCGTAGCTGTCTGCTACACAGCCTGCTTGTGCAACCTGGTACATGCTTTCTCTTCTTTGGTATTGCTTATTTAGTAAGAAATAGAAAGGACTTGACTCCAAGATTTCGCCATAAAAATGACTTTTGAGCCGAGATGAAGAATAACAGTACCAAGTCCCCAAATTAGGAACTTTTTTAAAAACTCTGAGGAATTTACAATAAGGATTGCAATCTGTGCTGTGCTTTTGGGATTAATTCCCTGGACAGAGATGAAGTCCCGAGCCTCCTGGCACCTAGCACAAGAGCACGGTTTTTGGGAATGTGAACACTCCACTGCAGGCTCTGTCACTTCCACCGAGGAAAGTGCCAAAACCTAGGAAATCCCACACGTTCCCACTGCAGAATCAGAGCAGCGCTCAGCAACTCACAACTGGTCCTCAATACGGGGTAGCGAACACCCTTCAGCTTCACGTGGGTAGCTCACTGGCTGACCAGTCTGGGAGATGACCAGAGCACATGTAATATCAATCCGAAGACAGGTGGTAGGGGAGAGGGAGCTCCTGTGCTCCCTGCTGACCTGAGAAGTCCCTTTGCAGCCCATCCCTGGGCTTGGCACGTGCCTCAGGGCCACCATTGGGGACCTATGAGCAGAGCAGCCTGCAGCACCCTGGGGTGCCCTGCTCCCCCATGCCTGGCTCCTGTCCCTGGGTTGTAAAAGTTACAAGTGTGCTACATTTCTACTCTGAATGCATCCACCTCCGGCTTTCATCTGCTGCATCTTACTGTGTCTTCTCTTCCTTGATTAAAGACCTGCTTAGTAATTACCTCCAGCAATGCTGGCAGCTTAAAATTTTTTAAAAATATTATTCCACTTTGAAAAAAAGAGAGGAGTGCCAGGGATAGGAGAATCCGGCAGACAAGAAAGGCTCAAGGCAAAAGAAATGGCTGTGGTCACAGGCATCAGGGAAGGGCTCCCAGGCTCAGGAAAAGGGGCAAAAACGAGGCTGGATTTCCCCCTGACAGCAAATGTCAGTGGCTCCTTTGCACATCAGCTTTGCCCTGTCACAAAAACCAAGTTATGGCCCGGTTTATTAATTCACACAAGCCTGACAATTTTTACATGGGTAAAAATTCTGAAATACTGGTTTCTACCTATAAGTGAAAGCAGGCTTTGAGCTGACAGTCAGATATTATCTTCTTGTGATGCTCAAAATGGCTGCTGCCGAGTCATGGCAAATTTAATTAGTACATAGCTTTTGTATTGCATAAAATAGCGGGAAAATATATAGACAAGCTACACAAATATATTGCCTTACAGAATAAAATGAACTACATTAATTCCTTCATAAGCCCATTCTAAATTTTTCCTGTTTTCTTAAATTCCTGGTAAACCTCCTTTTCAGGCCCAGCAAGTTACTGTGTTGGAAAATTTGAAGGCTTACCATCGCAGATATACAAACCAGACTGTAGTGTCCGTCTATACAAGTGTCACTGGAACGTGACGACCAGGAACGCTGACTTACATTTACAGCTCTAGAAATAGGGTTTGGTGTCATGGACTGCATCAAGTACTCAAGACAGCACAGCAAAAGTTAATGCGCATAACGCATTAAGCTAATGGGACTCAATCAAGGGTGAATATCTCTTTGGGCTAAGAAAGCATCAAGTCTGCCCACATTTTCTGAATACTCTGCAGCCTGCTGAGTGCTTCTGCTCTGGGCATGAATGTAAACCAGAGCAGGAGAGGAAAAGAAGCAGGGTATATCTGACAGAACAGGGGTGAAAATACATCAAGGAACACTAAAAACGGCCAACTCTCTTCAGCTGGGGAAAAATGAAAGAACAAGTTTCCTTCATATGCCTATTTTGCACCAAATCCAGCCTTGAGAGGCTGATCCCTCTGCCTCAGAAGAATATGGTCAGAATGCCATTGTTTAAGGTGAAGTGGATTTAAAACAGCAAACATTGTTCATAAACATGGGTGAAAAAAGACTTCCCTCAACTTTTTTATACAGGTAACTCCCTCCCACCTCCACCCCACCATGGAAGTTAATAGGAAAGAAAGTTCAAAGAATAGACTAAAAATGAAATCTGAAGAGTAAAGATAAATACCTTTGGTTTAATTGATTATGTTTCAACCTGGATTCATAGTATTTCCACAGATTAATAGAAATAGAAGGGCCCCCCTTAGCTAGGGCTTCCATCAGGCTGTTACTTGGGTTTGTCCCCTTTCTTTAAGGAAGCAAGGGAAGGGGGAATTTACATTTGCTTAAAGACAGCAGATCAGTCACGTTCCCAAACACACAGAACAGTTCAAAGTACAGCCAAGAGTTTCTTCTGCAAACTCTGCTTGCAAGGACTGAATTGGCACTTCTTTTCAAACATCCACACATAATTTTTGAGGTCAGCTCTTTAGACTACAGCTTTTCAGCTGTTTCGGATGCTACTATAAAATTATGTTTCCTGTGTGGGTTGGCCAACAATTTTTTTATGGTATTGCATTTTATTGCAAGACTTCAGCATTTTCTGTCATTCTCAAAGAATTTGAAAAGCTGAGGAAATTCTTCTTTATAAGGTGTGAGATAAAATATGGATAAAACTTCCAGCAGAGTCTGTTCATGTAAGTATTAGTAGGCCCCTGTATATGTTTGTGTTTGTAAGTGAGGGTTTAAGCTCACTATGTTTTCTGATCCAGCTCCTTGCATTCATATTCTTCCTTCTGGGTATCTGCTGTTTGTCTTATCTACATCCCACCAGCCCACTCATGTGTGCCTCTGCTTTCTCCTCTTTGGCTGGCGGTCTGATCTCAGGCACTGGTAACTCCCCTGTACCATCATACATGCTGGAGCCTTGCAGGAAAGGTTTTCTCACACAGTGCCATCACAAAGACATGTAGGATATAAGGGGCAGGAGGGGCTACATTTGCACCTCAGCTACAAGACAGCTTGAGTTTTCTCTATAGGCATTCCCTGGACATTGTGGGCTTTTCTCCCTTGATTATAGAGTTGCATCAACACACTTTGGAAGCGAGGCAAGTTCAAACACATACGTGGATGAACATAACAGTGGTGAGGCACTAAATATATCAAAGTAGCCGATATTACAAAACACTGATACGCCTTGAGTCTTTCTAGTCTGACTGCATAATATAGATGGGCTTGTTTCTTCCAACCTTCCTTTAGCACTTTATTCCTCCAGCTGTCTCAAGTGAGCAAGTGGCTCAGAAACTCAAATACGTGTGTGTGCGAAATTAAAAGTTGGGGCATTTGGAAGTGCTGCCACCCTACTCCCTCTGTGCAGAAAGCACGGTCACCGGCCTTTGGGATGATGCTGAGGCAGGACCCCCCTTCCCGCTCACCAGGGTCTACACACACACACACAGAGGAGGAGTGAATGTAAAGCGGTTCTCTCACAGACCATGTCAAATAATCTGATATTCTTGGGCATACCAGATTCACTTTTAAAGGAGGCTCACAGTTACTCAACACAACAGAAAACATACGGTATTTCTCAATGGATAGAGAAGTTTAGTGTGTTGATAGCATTTTCCTGAGTGCAAAAAGGCCAGAATAAATTCAGATATGATAATCACTCTAAGCTAAACACTAACTGGTCATCAGACTGCAACACAGATGTCGTTATGTCCTTAAATATTGGTCTGAAATGGCAGAAAACTGTTTGTCTCTGGAAGATGTATCATACATAATCAGTGACCTCTTCAAGAACTCAGGAGAAAGCTTAAAAAATGGTAGGTCCAGCTTTGTGATCTAGCAGCCAAATTCTAGCCACATTTTAAGGGAAGATGGAGAGATCAGGACAGAGACAAACTATGAAATATTCAAAATACTTGGAGGGCTGGAGCAGTAAATTTTCCTTGTCAGCAAAAGATATTAAATCATAAAGGCCCAGATTATGCTTCACTGAATCTTGCCCTGGAAGTAGATTCACAGCAATAAATAAAATCAAAGTAACAGGACTATTCAAAGGCTTCGTTATGGTTCACCAGAAGGATGTCAAAATCTGGTCTCAAATAAAGTAGGTTCTGTTCCTTCTCCTTGTTCATTTTATGATATAATTTGCAAAGTCACACAGGCCAATTTTTAATTAAAACCCAAGTACTCTGCTAACAGGAATACTGGTTGTGACCTGAATGGCACCAAGATCTGAAATAAGAGAAGAAATGAACTGTGGCGAGTTAGATCATTCTCTGAATAAAACCTAGGTAGAAATGTTAAACCCCTATGAAGGCCGGGTGCCGGAGAGAGCACACAGGCGTGTCGGCAGGGCAGACTAAGCTCTTGCCACTAGCCACGGGTGAGCAGCTCTGCCTTCAAAGGCTGGCTACCGACTGGCTTCATTCAATCCCAATTTTGTAGCTGCTTATGGGTGGTCGTGCACAAGTAATATCTGGCTGAAAGACAGAAAGTAGCAGGAGATCATTCCTAGAAACTAGTAACATACTATTTTAGTGGATTATTGTTGAGACTAATGCCTGATGTACAAGGAAACGAGCGTGAGATAACGTTTTCAAAATAGACCGCGACACTTTTGCTGCATTGGGTCCATGGTATTCTGATGAGTAATATCCGTCCTTATCAATGCAACGTGTGATTCATACCCAGGAGCCGCGCAGTCATTAGTGGGGTCCAAATGCCAGCCAAGGCCGCTGTGCCTGCTCCATTATGTGGAGCAGCCACCGTTAGCGGTTGTAAACCTAAATTTGCTCCCTTGAGAACAAAAAAAACTTGTTTGCCTTGTTTTCACAGCTCTCCCTAAATGATACACCCTGGTCAAAAGGGCTTCGGGGTGCAAACATCTTTCCGGGGTGCCACCAGCCCAGCCACGGGGCCAGAGTGATGCTGGTGTCCCTTCATGGTCCCTCCCAGCACCAGACTTGTGCCTCCCCTCCACAGGGCTGTATCCTGACAGCACACTTTTGCTGGCATCAGCACAGAATCCAGGAGGTCATTTCTGTGCTAAATTGAAATTCTCTTCCTCTGGAGACGTGTCAGCTCTTCCACGTTGCCAGACTGGCCAAGCACATGGTATGCATTGCTGCAGGGAAAGTAATCAGAGACAAGAGGTACATGGAGAAGGGATGCACAACTGGAAGGGTGAAAGCCATATCCAACAGGATTTTGTTTCCCTTGTCCTGATAAGCTGCATATAAGGTCTGGCACTAAACGCAGCTGGCCTCATGTGAAATGCATCTTCACGGAAGGCAGAGTGACACTGAAATACTGGTAGCAGCCCATATCCCATGCCATGAGTGGAAAGAAAATAATTCAAGGCATGAAAAAAATCATGGCATCTTCTGATTAGAAAGATGACCCATGTTTTCAGTGCCATGGTATACATGTTCTTATAGCCAATGTTTACAGTAGCAACAGAAATACTTTTGTCACACAAAAATAATAGTTTACATCAAAAAAGTTATTCCTTATTCATTTCTCTAGATAGATAGTACATCAGGCAAAACCTTAAAATCGTATAGTTTTTTCCCCCCAAAATACATTTTTTCTTCACCCAGTCCTAGCCTTTTCTTCTCCCGTTCGCTCCCTGTCCCCTGCCCACCCCGTTCCCCGACCCTCATAATAAAAAAAGTAATGTGGAAGATAAGGAAAATCAGATTATGTACCTACATAGATGGAGAACTCCTCAGACCCTTTCACAGCCCAGCCAGGGTTTTGGAGTAGAGCAAGCGGGGAGGGAAGCTGCTCAGTCCAGCTTACCTGTGTCGCATTATGCTCAGGAATTACTTTTTCTTACTTGAAAGAAGTTCTTAGGTAAAAGGAATTTGAGGGTATACCAACAGTCTTTCCAGCCAGATACTCTCTTTCGTGAATCATTTCCTCTGAAGTTAAGGAGATGAGGTACACAATCATACCATTGCACACGCTTGTATAAAAGGTACAAAAGGCCTTTTCTTTTAAAGTTAATAGCAAGAGAATGAAATAATCTCTTCTTTTTTACAAGAGAATAGTTTCATTGTTCTGCCCACATACTTTATTTGTTGAACTGACATCTGTAATAGTGAAATGGAAGAGGAAAGGGAAGCGGATGAGAGAAATAAGTGAATTAAAATATTTGGGATAAGCTTTTAGAGAACACTATATGACTATGTTTGAGTAAACTTGACATGATCTAAGCAATAGCACAAACGATCAAACACTGAAGGAAAAAGTCCACCCTGATCTGGTTGCAAATGCTGACCTCTCTCATACATCACCCTTCCTACGGTGTTATTCTAATTTGCTTGTAAGGCTGTTCCCTGAAGGCCCAGCTCCCCTTTGTGCGTAGACAAAATTTCCACTGTGGGCTCAGAGAGTTGTTTTTTTCTATAATGTGCTTGTTTCCAACACCAGCCTGCTGTGCTGGGTTAACTCTTTCAACTTAAATTTGGTTCCTCAATTTTAGGTGCTCCGTGGAGCTCACACCGTATGGCTGTGGACATGCCAAAAATGTCTACTTCTCAGCAGGGCTGAGCAGTCTTGTCCCTATCTCCTGCCCGGCATCCAGGTGAGGTGGCAGCCCCATGGCCTTGCAAGGTATGAAACAACATGTGGGTGGAGAGAGCATTTGTGTCCCGCTTCTACCAGAGCAGACCAACACATGCCCAACACCAGCATCCCCAAGCCGCCATTGCTGGGAATGAGGTCCTGCCACCACAAGCACCCTCAGAGAGGGGATAACTCATGCAGAATGGGGCTGTCCAGACTGCCAGCAGACATCTGGCTCGGGGGCTTTGCTCCTGCCACCAGGCACTGGCATTTGTGATGGAGAGAAGGAGGAGGAGGCTGAACTGAAATGGAAAAAAAAATACCCCAAGTTTTGCAAAGTTCTGCTGACGAAGGCAACAGTCCTGCTTTCCTCCCTTGTGCCAAGGATCTCACTGAACCAACGAGACTGGGGACCTTGCATAGCAAGTTAGGAGAACTTGGTGCTCTGCGAGAAAGCCCCCCAAGTTTTGCCAGTATTCCTCAGCAATGTCCCTGTTTCTTAAATATTCTCCGGGTGTAATGTGAGGGATAGGTTAATTAGCACGTACATTTTTATGTGGACCAGCTGTCTACTCTGTCCGTTGTCAGAAATGCAAAGTCCTCTGGGAATCCCTATAAGAAAACACACTTTGTCTTCTAGGAACAGAATGGTTTTCTTTTAATATCCACTTCAACTGTAACTTATTTAGCTTATAAATCTTGACAACAGATTGTGGCCACTGATGTATTGTTTTCTTATGCTAAGCCTTTTTTTTTCTCTCCTTCCTCCTCGGATACCTTATACTCTGTGTTTAAATGTGAGACACAGCTGTTTCTGCCAGCAGGAGTTCACATTATAAAAATCACCAAGATTTACGCAACAGGTGTTCTACCAACCCACTGTGCTAACATTTTCTCCATGCAATGAAACAATATACTGGGCTGGGATAAAAAATAAATCAAATTAAAAGAAGAAGAAAACATTTGCTGGCTGGAGATTAGACTTGGAGCAACTTCAGCTTAAGAGCTGAGTCTTTATTTTTCTCTTACAGGAAACCTAAATAGCTTCCATAGAAGTGCATAGGTGAAATTGGCCAGGCAGACTAATGCATAAAGGAGTGAGAACCCTGGGACAAGGCTTAGTAATTGGAGGATAATTGGGAAGAATCTTCTTTTAAAACATATGCATATCAGTTGTCCTGATGCCACTTCATTGAATAGTCCAGGGACACTTACAAAGCAACAGAAACGAGGCCACAGACCTTGTTTCAACCTCTTGCAACTTTCAGTCCCGTAAGATTTTTCCAGGCCATGATGTGCAGGTCTTGGGTAGAAATTTTTAAGCCTACTGGCTTTTGTTTTTTCTTGTAGTAGCTTTTTGAAGACCCTTCAATTACCCACAGACCACAAGTTTAAAAACATTGCTCCTGCTAAACAAGCCTCATCGCTGATGAGAGTTCCTTGCATCCCCCAAAAGCTGAAAACAGCTACTAATATTTTTAAAATATATGCTGTGTGTATACAGTATACACATATACACAAAGTCTATATAGAATGTAGAATGTTCTTATATTTAAATGCATGACACATAATATTATAGCAAAAATGCCCCTGCTGCCAGGCAGCTGCAGAGAGAGGAACACTTTAAGTGTTTTATTCAGTTCAGCAAAGAAGCATTCAAAATTGCATACAGTACGTATACAAGAGACACATTGACACTTGGTACTCAAGCTTTTGACTGGATCAGATTAACTGTCCCTTAGGATGCAGGGTTACAAGCTCAGGAAATGCTTGGGCACTTATCTGTATGCTTTATTCTGCCAATGTGTTGGGAGGAAGTAAGTGGGGACAGCGAGAGAAACAGCCATTTCACGGGGGAAATGTATGGTACAGAAAATGGCACCTGAATTCTGGGAGCTGGGTCCTGCTCAACACACTTAATATGGAGCCAGATTTGAAGGCTCAAAACCCTTTGCAAAGCTGATTTCCACTGTGGGCACGTGTCCCCATCTCCTGCCTCCCGCCATGGCCAATGCCAGGTGCTCATATTGGCTTAATTCACACTCAGGAGTAGGACCGCACTCCTTCAAGAGCTGTATGGTTTTTAAAGACAGGTGAAGTGTTTCACCCTGCCTTCTCCAAAGAGATTTATGACAAGAGATTTCAAGCAAAGAAAGAAGACAAGCCGAAAAGGCTTGAAAAAAAATGTCATTGGCTTACACACAAGACGGTTCATCCACAGAGTGATCATACAGAAAAGACGAGCCAGTGCTGACCATGATCATACATATGTGTGTCCTTAATGCTATTAACATATTTAAAGTACAAAGTCTCAAACATTGTATCCAAATCAGAGGATTCACTATCAAACCACATAAAGAAAAACACACTGAATTGCTATGACAAGGGGGAAATACAAAAATGTGAAAGGATTTTTGAAGTACAGCCGCTTGATGTTACTGTCTTGTGGGTACCCAGCAGAAAATTGGAGTCTTGTTAAGAAACCAGGCACAGTCCAACCTAGAAGAGCATTGTGCAACTTCAAAATTTTCTTATATCCCTTCCTCAATTATTGCTAATTGGTCCAGCAAAATAAACCTGCTGCCTCTCAGTAGGCACAAAGGAAGCAAAACCTCCAAGATTTACTGTGCACTTGAACAACAGTATCAATATGCTCCTGAGGGAAATAAAAAGAAGTATCTCCAGCCAAATGTTGACTGTGAGGATTTAAAACTCTGCTGAAACATGTGTTTCACATTCAAGCTTTTCCTGTGAATTAGTTAGCTGTTCTGAGGATACTGAAGGTATATGAGAACGTCTTAAAGTCCTAAACTGAACGGAGGGATTATATTCATTCTTACTGTGCCACAGACCTCTTAATCCCTGAGGAGGAACAATACCTTCCCACATATGTGACAATTGCCATTGCGATTTGGGGTGCCTCTTTGCTAATTGCGATGCAGCCATCAGCGCTGAAAGCATCCAGCACAGGATGCTACATTAAGACAACCTTTGTTTTTCTGGGGTGATCGGAGGTGGTTATGGATTGCTTTCAGAGGAAACAATCTGGCCTTCAGATGTGTGAAACGCCGAGAGTTCATGCTGCTGGTTATTTTAAAAACAAGGAAGTGTCAGTCCCTGGCAGCAGGGCGGCAGCGAGACCCGCTCTGCTGGGGGAGCCGCTCTTGCATCGCCTGCCGTACTTGCAGGAGGCCACAGGTGGGTAGTTTGTTTTGCACTTCCCGTTCTTAAATAAAGCTTCCTCTTCCTGCTGCATGGTTGGCCTCTCTGGTTGCAACCACAAGCAGGATTGCACCACTGGCTGCATGTCAGCCAGCCGGAGCCTGCCAGCAGGCCAAGTTTCTCCTGTGGCCATGGTATGCCGGCAAGCACCATCCCCGCGCAGGGAGATGCTGCAGAAGATGCTCCTGCTTTGAGCCCAGCAAAGCCCTGCTGCAGTGGGAAGGCCGTAACACACAAGCACAGCGCTTTCCTGGGCAGCCCCCAGCATCTCCAGCTGCCAAGGCAGGTGGGATCCCCCGGCAGGCTCAGTCGGTGGCATTGCATCGGTAGCAGTACAGATCCTCCACTGCCGGCGTCCTCCCCCTGGCTGGCAGCCCTCAGGGTTGCTGTAAATGGAGCCGCTTTGGCCAAAGATAAATTATTTCTACAGGGTGTAACAGTGCGATTTCTCGAGGGCGGCCAGAGGCGTGTTTCGCCAGCAGCAGAGCATGGCTCGGCCTGTCACTGCCTCTGCCATGAGGAGAGAGGGCTGCCGGTTTCCCCTGTGCTCACCGCAGCGAGCACAGCGCGCTTGGAAGCAGCCTTGGCAGGAGGTCTGACCCTCCCAGCCCTCCTGCGCCTCGGAGCGAGCCCCGGGAGCAAGCCCTCCCCTTGCCTGCTTTTTCTGCCTGCTGAAAGTGAACCCACGATATGTTATGCCCTTGTAGTTCATCTCCCTTTTAATTAGATTTCCTGTCTCATGCTGACAATTACTGCTGTAGGGCCATGGCCTTGTGGCGGCAGCGCGAAAGGCCGAGCAGAAAGCCCCATGAGGCTTCAGGATGATGCTCAGATGGATGCCCTGTCCAGGAAACAGCTGGGTATATTATTTGGAAGCGGCTCACCCAGGACCCGTCGTCAGCTGACACTTTTAGCCCCCCAAACCTCTGCCCTCCATCTCGACAAGCAGGTAGATATATGACTCCATCTTCAGCAGGAGTGCTCCCACAGCAGGGAGGGGACAGGATGGACACAATTCCCTTGCAGATGTCCAACAGCCGAGAGGGACCAGGCATCCCCAGCATGGGCAGCGCCAGGGATAGTCAGTCTCTGCTCCGCCAAATGTGGCTGGACCCTGCCGAGCACCCGAGAAAGCCCAGCCTGGCTTGCTCTCCACCTGTCCCAGCACTGCCAGCTGCATGTGTGTGGGGATGAAGAGGCATGCTGGAAACCTCGGAGCAGTCTGGTGAAGAAGGAGCCTGACTCACCACTGCAGTTCCTAATAGTCCTAACAGCAGCAATAGAGAGCATGGGGGAAACAGGGCAGCAAAAATAAATAGCTCTACTCTGGAGGAAGTTTTGAATATTTTAGAGCTTGCAGCTGGGCAGCTCTTCTGGAAAACATTTTAATACAGGGAATTAAATGTTTTCCCTGAAAGGCTGCACTAAAACTGGATCCCTTGAGCAAGAGGATGCATCCTTTGGGTAGTAATTTGCTGATTCTATTTCAAAAGTCTTGAGGTGGGTCACGTACAACCTCTCTCGGCATCTCAGTCCTTTTAGTTTTTATGCTCTGCACTGCAGGGATGGGCTTACTCCATGTCTGTGCAGCTCGTAACACAGTGGTACCATATTGGCTCCTTGATGTTAATACGTAGACAAAACCCTGCAGCAGCATCACTTCTGCACTCATGTGGAAATTTCATTCCAAGGGGTAATCAGCCCAGCTTCAACTCTTCTGTTTTGTCAGGTTACCACCCTCAGGAAAATCTTTCCCCTTCCATAACAAACAGGCATTTCAAACACAAAGCCCATCTTCTTACCAGAGGAAGGCATGCTAGGCTTCCCTCCATCTTTTTGTTATGCAATACTTGATTTACCATCCAGGCAGTCATACATGCGAGTCCTTGCAATACTTTCAGGTGAAGCACGGGTTCTCACATAGGTGGTATACGATGCCTGCAGAACCTACAGTTTTAAGTAAATTAAGATCTTTGTGACCAGGGCTGTGAAATGATGATGGTAAGTTGGCTGCAGAGTCCAAGGGTCACCTAGGACCTGAACGACTTTTGCTTGGAGATCATCACCGCTCCAGGCTGCTCTTCCATGACTCACTTCACAAACCAACCTCATTGCCACAACCAGGAGGAAATGATTCATAAATACTGACCTTTCCCCTTGCCACCCCTGCAAAATGAGGCTTGCGTATAAGCACTCACAGAGCTGGAGCCATGGGAATTACAATTAGATAAACCAACCACTGGCAACATCATCATGCAAATGCTTCCCTGCCTGTGCTAATGGTGGAGATGTTTGCTGTGAGCCGGGCACACTCACAGAAGAACAGATTTGGGGCAAAACAGAACAATTAAGCAAGGAGAAGGTGACTCAGAACAGGGGAGGCTGGGAGGGAAGGGTCAGACCAAGGGTCAGATCCCTTGGTCTCCTCTTCACAGATACTATGAAGTCAATGTCTCATAGAAAAATAAACACACTTAGAATTAGTAAACCCAATATCCTTCATGCCACACTCAGTCCATGGGATTCACAGTGGCGGATCAGCAGTCATTAAGGAATAACATTGCTTTGTTATTATTCACAACGTCCTCAGGACATAGAATGCCCAGTCCTGGGTCACCAGCCTGCTGTTGACGTGCTTCACAAGACACAACGTGATGAGGGGTTGTGACCCAAAGTGCTCTCAGCCCGCGCTCCTGTCTCTAGGGGTGGGTGCAGCAGATGGGAAGCAAACATGAGGGGGAAGGAAAGATTCCTCTGTGTCTCCCTTGTGAACCACATTTATGACCTAGGAGGTCCTTACTGCTTCCAACCAGATCTCGCATCAAAACCTGCAATTTAAACATCCAAGAATTGGTTTCAGTCTGAATACAAAGACAATCAAAATGAACCAGGGTTTCCATATCTTTATCGTGCCCTCTTGGGCTTGACCCCTGCCCAGCAGAGCGGTATTCCCAGGGCTTGCAGCATGCCTCATACAGCTGTAACCAGAAAGGCCTAATTAAAACGGCAGGGATGTCACCGGGAGCTGGCAAACAAGACTTGCTCCTTAGTTTTAAGTCTGTACTTATCTGAAGAGCTGCCACAGAGAAAGACAGTAATGGCAAACGGTTCACTCTCCTTTAGTGAAAGTTGTCTCTAATCACTAGGTGCCCAGGTATAAGTCACTCTTCATGTACCAGATATAATGGTACAGATATAATGCCCACCTTTGGACACGGTGGTGTGGATGGAGGTTATTACAGCCAATATGCTCATAGGGAAAGCATCAGTCTTTAGAGGTAGGAATTGTCTTCAGGATGAAATGTCAGGGCCAGCCCCAGCTGGTGCGTTGAGCCAGGGGGTCGAGGCAGCAGCCCCCCACGCAGCATCGCCCTGGCGTGCCCCCAAGCAGCCGGTTCCCTGACCGACCAGCCCCACAGCCACCAGTGTCAGGATGGGGACATGCGGCAAGGGCAGGCCATGTCGGACCATTGGGAAACCTCACCGTGTGCAAAAGATCCTGCTCCCAGCACTCCATCATGAATTTGTACTCTCACTTGTTTCCCCCAGCGTTGGCAATGTCTCTGCAAAGGAGGAGGCGGCTGTGAAACCACCCGTGTGGAGGCACGCTGCCGCCTCCTCCATGGCCCTGCTCCCCAGGAAAGGCTGCCCCGCACAGCTTTCCTCGCAGGCTGCGTGGGACAGCGTGTCAGGGCTTACAGGCAGCTTCAGGAATGGAGAGCATAAACATGACCCCGATAGCAGGAGCTGGCTCAAAGGCAGGGTGAGCAACAGAGGAGAAGACAGCTTGGTAATTATTTATACTGTGTGGAGAAAGGGCTTCTTAGGCAGCTGTTGGCCAGCAAGTGGACCTACCAAGATGAAAAAGGCTTCACGGTTTAAGAGCAGCTCTGGGGAACCAGCGACTGAGAGCAGCACTTGGTGCCGTATGGCATGCAGCTCTGCCACCATAACAGAGGTTTGCCTTACCCTCCACCATCCTCAGGAAGCACATTCCCAACTGCTGCATCTGCATCCCACTGGCGGAGCGGTGCCCTGGCCCCATCGACGCCTGCCACATTAGAGAGGCCAGCGAGTCTGGAGCTGGGGTAGTGGCAGCCTGGGAAGCCCAGGCAGGGACAAGCAGGCCCCTTTGGGCACAGCTCTCGGGG
Source organism: Scopus umbretta (assembly GCA_013400535.1). Taxonomy (NCBI): domain Eukaryota; kingdom Metazoa; phylum Chordata; class Aves; order Pelecaniformes; family Scopidae; genus Scopus; species Scopus umbretta. Next base: position 38,258 of record VZTL01003046.1, on the reverse strand, counting down.
CAGCCATGGGTGCTTTCCCCCGAGGAGATGACGAGGGCAGCCCTGGGCTTCGCTCCTGCACGTGTGCTGCTGCGCGGGCACATGGCAGCTTTGCAACGCGAAAGCAAACAGGCTTGAGCAGGGACGAAGCTATGCCGCAGTCAGGAAGCTGGGGAGCCAATTCCCACCCTCGGGGCAAATTTTGAGCAGGTGTTGGCACATCAGGATTTGCACAGGTTTCAGTTGAGCAGGAGCAGCCTGGGTCTGTCTTTGCAGACTGCCCATCCCTCTCTTCCCTATCTGATGCTGCCACATGTTTTTCTCACATTTTTATTATCAGTAGCATGAGAAACAACTCATAAAACTGTTAACACCAATCTCTACAATGTTGTTGAGAAGAGTCCAATGGCTATTCCTCCTCCAGAGAAATGAAAGTAATGAGAAAGATGGCAGAATTGAATCATTAATGAGTAATGCCTATTTTGTTACCACTGATCAATTTTGAATTTACAAAGACAATCAGGAAAGTGGTGCTGTGTTGAAATGCCTGCTACAGACTGGAGTCCAGGCCAGATGTCCCTTCAAGTGTACATGACTGGGGACCGTGTGTCAAACAAGCTCTTTCTTCAATATCTAAACAAGCACTGGAACTTCCAAAGTGGCCTCTGTACCTTCTTCTGGCACCTGCAAGACTCGATTGTCAGAAATCAGTGTATTAGAGGGTGAATACCTAAGTATCTGATATTTTTCCTTTCTGGTGCCTGCCTCTCCTTCTCCCATTAACCAAGCAGCTAAAATCAATTGTGAGAAATGCAACTGATTTTTTTTTCATATTGGCAATTGAATAGGACCCCAAACTTCCTATTTTGATCCCAGACTTTCTAAAGGAACAAGTTCTTCACTGAAGTCAATGAAATTTTGTCACAGACTTCAGCAGTGCCATAATTTCACCCTCAGAGCTTTATTTTCCCGAATGCCCCAGTGGTTTGCTATAGCTGTAGCTTCTAAATATTTGGAAAGATTTAATCAGTGCTGTTACTGTGGCAAAGGCGGATGCACCAGAAGAACCAGGAGCATGTTTGCTCCAGGTGGAAGTGGTCTCCATGGGATTGGGTGGCACTGAGCCGAGGAAAGCCAGGTCTGGTCTTTGCTAAAGCCTCTGCCAGTGTGCTTTGAAGTCTATTGGAAAGACTCCCTCAGATATCGGCATGGTATCTGATTACAAGGCTGGGCAGGGAGAGGCCCTGGTGTCCTGTAGTCTCAAGACCTTTACATAGAGCCACTGCTTTTGAGGTCACTGTGTTTCTTAAGCCATTTCACCAATGCGTCACTCCCACTGAAGGACCGAGCCTCTCCATGTGCCCCTGGGTAACATTCAGGCTGGAGGGCAAATATTGAGGTCTGGCATGCCCTTCCCTCTGGGGCAGCCTGCGTGATTAGGAGATCATATTGCCAAGGAGGCCACACAGTCGATGAGAGGAACGGGTGTGAATTATCCAGCCTCCTCCACTCTTCGCTTTCCAGTGACATGCATAATGAGGGCCAGCAGCAAATCCATGATCTGCAGAAAAGCCTTGCAGGGTACCCGGGGACCACAGAGGAGGAACCTGAGCTTTTTCTCCACATCTCCATCAGAGATTCACATTCTTCTTGGGCACCTGGGCACTGGCACCTGCCAGGTAGCCCTCAATGCCCCACCACTCCCATAACCTGCCCTGGGAGTGCACACATTTCCACTTCTGTGCATGCCTCCATGCACACAGACCTACAGACCTTAACTTCGCAAGCGGAGCAGATCCCAGAGCTTTGTAATCCTCAAATATGAAAAATTCTAGTCACAAACGCTCCCCACATCGCGAGCTGCAAGGTGCAGGAATATGACATCTTCTCAAGGGTGGGCTGTTATTGAACATCTCTGGCTGCTCAGTAGACTAATTTTTCCTCATTGCTGGCACTTCATTTGCACACGTGTCTGTGAACATGAAGGATTTGAACACCCTGAGTAGATGGTGTGCAGACCTTGGGGCTGGAGATCTGTTTGAAGCTGCTGAAAAACATAAGAGCAAGGTTTCTTGGAAGAGGGAGGGGAAGTATACAAAAATTGATCTTTCCTCTTCAAAAAGCCATTAAAGGATATGAAGGCAGAAGAGCAAAAGGGTTCATAAAAGCTGAAGATTTTTATGGGCTGGGAGTGGGCAGCAATTAAAATAGCTGACCGCAGTTCTGAGCTATTTAGCCCACTGACATCGTAGCATCTATAGCAACACTGTTAAACAGACCAACAGCAGTGAAATGCAGATGCAGCTTTCTGGTATCATGCAGCCAACATCTGGGAGCTGAAAACAGCTGTATCCTGGTGCCTTCATGTACAGGAACAGGGGTGTGACTCATGAGGGCCCCTAAATCTGGGCTAACCCTGCCAGCTCCAAAGACAGACATGCTTTTAGTAGGAGCTGGACACTTGCATAACGATCGCGCTGAGTGAGGTCCCAGCCCTCTGACGTGCATTTCTCCAAGAACTGGGAATTCTTTAGGTTATAAAAGCATTTTTCTTTTCCAAATGGTACATACAAATCTTGCCACCCTGAGCCTGCCTCTCCCAGGCTGCAGGTCAGGGAGCTACTGGATTTTACAGCAGCTGCATAAAGTCAAGGTTAGAGACAGGCTACAAGGCATAAGATTGGAAGACCTGTTAAGAGTACCACATAAATAAACTGTGCTTTTAAATCTGTTCTTGCTTTCAGGGTGCCTTAACTCACTCTTGCCTGCAGCAGAAAGACAGCAATGACAGCAGCAAAGGCAAACCAGATCTTACCATAATCAATCGCACGTGGGAAGCAACGTTGGCAGCTGTAAGAAGGGAAGCACAATCCCATCTCCTTAATGTCTGCGAATGCTTTTCAATGGCTGAAAAGGTGTAGTAATAAAAAAAGACACCGCTGAAGGACATCGGTGCAGGATTGCCATTGTAGGGCTTTGCCTACCAAGTACCCCTGGGCCAATTCGGGGCGGGCTGTGACAGCTGAATTAAGAGCAAGCCCCAGCTATGCCAGAGTTTCATTTTAGAAGGGCAAACTTAATAGATGATGGCTGTGCACAGACCGAGCAGAGGACATACCTGTGGCTGCTCAGGGGCTACTGTATCTTTACAAGGCGCTAGCCTGATCAGTGAGGCACACAAAATGGATGGCGGAACAGCTGCTGGTGTCGTGGTTTGCAAACCTCTCCCACTAAATGCTGCGTGCTAAACTCAGAGATGAGGAAGGGAAAAGAGGGCTGGAGAAAGACTAAGCATATCCAGAGCTCAGCAAAACTAAATTACTTCTCCCAAATTCAGCTTGATTTAAGGTTTTGACTTCATTTTGAGTGAATGCATTGAAAAAAAAAAATCCTTAAGTGAATGCTTTGAAAATTAACCATTAAATCCGCTTGGATTCAGTTAAATTAAAACATTAGGAAATCAAAGCCAGCAAAATGATCTTCACAGCCATGCCAGCTTTGTAGAGAGATATATATATAACCTTTCCTTTTATGCAAGCTTTGCATTGTGTTAGAGCCCTGCCATTGCCCAGAACAACAATTAAATACTACATTAAGGCTACCTGCGTAAGCACTTACCCTTGCTCACTGAGCTTCAGCAGCAAAAGAGATTGCTGCAGATTTCCAACTAACAGGAAAATGGCCAAATTGTTTAGAATTACCTTTGGGAAAACAAAATACCTTTTGGTAGGCAGCTCTGTAGCTGAAACATGCAGAATTAGGGAAAACCTACGAAGAAAAAAAGACCCCAAGCAAAAGGTGCCAAGCACAGATGCTACACTCCCACATCTGGGCTGGCTAGCAGGGCACCGGGCAAGGGGACCTCTGTTCTCAAGATACAACCAAAGCATTTGTCTCGCACATTCAGCTCAGAGCACCTTTCCCCCAGCCCCAGTTCAAGACAGGTCAGTGGAGCTGTTTCTGAGGTTATTACAGCAGAACTGCAGGGTTGAAGGTGCTTTGGAGACACCCTGTTAACTTTCCTGGAGAAGCCCTTGTTCAGCTGCTCGTTCTCCATGCCAGGACTCGCACCACTACAGCAAGGAACAGCTGCACTGGTGAAGCCGCCAGGAAGGCTGTGGCATGGCACCTCCCTGGAGGGCTAGTGAGCACCTGCAAGACCATTTATGACAAAGCCCGTTCCTCTTCCACCTGCACAAAGGCCTTCAGAGCAGGAGCCACCCAGGAAGGCTTCTCGGATCAGACATAACCAGCACCAGCAGGATGGAAGAGATCTCCAAGCCCTCCTGGCTGCTTGCCCTGGGTTGAGGCAACTCCTGCCTGGCAGAGCCCCTCCTCTGCCTCCCTCCCAGAACACTAAGGACTACAAGGGAGGTGGCAGGGACCTGATCACCCCATGGCTGCAGTTGCACAATAGGAGACGTTGCGGGCCATGACTGCAAGCTGCTTAAGCCCTCAGGAAAACACAGAGGAACAATTTCCAAATTGTTTGGGAGTGATTGGAGCAGCTTCCCTGGGGCTGTGCTAAATGCTCCTCTGCAGCTGCTGCTTTCAACTGGCTCTGGGCTAATTCTTAAACACAGGAGTGGGCCCAGGGATTAGCTGCAGAACTGATCTCAGTTTCATCTCAGACACATCCATCCGGTGAGCCGTCATCCTTCCTTTTATGCAAGCTACTGTCTCTTCTCTAACAACAACGAGAATGGAGGGAAAAGGGCTTACTGTTGATAATTAATATAATTTTATGACGTCTTACTGCGCTCTCAACCACCAGATACCCCTCTCCCTTCACGCCCAACCACTCAGCTTGTGCCCACACAATCATAGCAGTTGCTTTGGGCTCTCTGCAGCTTCAAGGTCTGACTCCACCTCTGCTCAGAAAGAGATCGGCTGACCATCCCTCTCCATCTTCCTCGACTCTGGAGGGACAGTCAGTCTAGTTTAGAACCCCCCTCCTGAAACGGCAGCCTTTTCCCAGGCCGGCTGGGTGCCCTGGTGAGGAATGCTGACAATCTGCTGTCCAGGACCGGAGCTGTCAGCGTTACTTCCCTACTGCTGAGCCCTCAGTCATCACTTGCGTGAAGGATAAGTATGCAGCCCGCTGCCTTGTGACAAGAGCTGTGACTTTGTTTAGGAGCCAAGCACTAGGAACGAGTACCAGGGAAATGTGGCTTAGTGGAACAGGAAATATTAACAATCTGTGATAAAATGAAAAAAGCAGCCAGTACACATCTAACTCAGGAGGCACCACTCCATGACTGGCTAGGACTAGTGACAGCCCCAAAGAGCCAATAAAGAATTAGGTTTTCCTCTTCAAGGCTGACTTTTAAAAGAGCTGAGTAATTTCTCTCGTGTTCATCTGTGTACAAGAAAAGCCCCTAGCAAGGTCATCTGCATATTGCAGTAACTGCTGGCACAGGAAAGGACACGGAGAAGTTTTCAGCTCCACAGACGGTTTAAGGGGCTGTTGCAAAAGCCCACAAAGATAGACTTCCACAGCTCCATCACCGTCTGGCAGCAGGTTAGGATAAGCTGGTTGTCTATGAGCTACTATGGCTTTGTTCTGAAATAATTTTTTTTTTTTTTTCTGGTAGAAAAACACGTGATTGGGGTAAGTGTTTCTGGCTAAAAGGATTTCTCTCAAAACTCCTTTTTTCTGAGTGAAATGGTCAGGTGCTGGTGGAATGGTAGAGAGAAGAAAATTATTCCTCTCTTTCTCCCCCCCATCCCCCGCCCCCCCTTCGTGTGTCTTAGTTAAGGCAGTTAGCAGGCTGGAAAAGCTGCATTAATGCTGGTTTCATATCTATACAGTCCTTTCAAGTTATTATGGGGCTGATAACCTCTCTTTGTCCTTGTAATCTGCAGTAAATAGAGGAGCTTAATCGCTCCAGAAATGGGTAACAACTCATAGATCCCTTTCTTCCTAGCACGCTGTTTGCACAATGCCTAGTGCTGGGAATAACTAGAAGCTGATTTAATAATCTGAAGTCATCCAAAGACTCTCCTAAATTCCATGTGAAATGTAAGTGTTTTGTCTTGTTCTTATATCCACCAGGCAAGTAGCTGCACCACGACGATTTTTTTTTAATGCTGGAACTTACCTGGCAGGGCAGTCACTCATTTGGGTCTCCATCCAAGGACCTGTGGCACCGACTTGGACGCTGCATTTGCAGTTGGCTCTAAGGAAGGTCCCTACCAAGTACAGAAAATGAAGCAGCCCCTGCTGCGAGAGGCAGCATTTCTCACGCAGGGATGGGGACCCAGCCTACGGACACTTAGCGGCGGACGTTGCTCTCCGTCTCCCAAGGCACGACCTTGGGTTGGCGGCACAGGCTCTCTAGTCCCGAGTTTCCTCTTCTCCAAAACAGAGATATGATATACAAGTGGGCTGAGAGCCTTGCAGAGAGGTGCTATCGCTGGTACAGGGAGTTATCGTCCCCAGGCCTGGGTCCAAAGCACACAGCAACATGAAGGAGAGCCATTCCCTGAAAAGACCCTGGCTCTGGCATCCAAGCCAAGAACAGGCTGGATTTGTTCTCTGAGGGAGTCGCAGTTTCACTGTTGTTACTACACACCCTACTTTTACCTTTGTAAAAAACGGCAGTAGGTGCAAAAGATCCCAAACACTGAGCAACAAAAATTACCATTAATGAAATAATCCCCTCCTAAACAGTGTAAGACCAAATTCTTGAGCCTCCTGCAAGTTGTAATCAAACCCATATGTACAGTCATAAATATCAGAAATATTTACAAAACACTGACAAGATCTTAAAAACAAAAGCAGTGATTTCCTCATCTCGATGGAAGGCTTACAAAACATGGGGTAAATTGCCTTGTTTAAAATATTCTGCTGACCACAGAGCGCTGTATGCTTCATTGTAATGGTTAGTCATTCTATATGTATTTACTGGTTTGGTTCATCTACTCTGGCTGGTTACAAACTATTGCAAGACAAAGATTATGAAGCGGGGTCAATAAAAATTTTGTTTATGCAAAATCCACTGTTGTCAAAGCACCATTTTACACAACAGGTAATCCAAACCAACATTTCCCCTGCACTGGCAGCTGGCATCGCTAGAGACATCTAGCAGAATGACTTGGAAGGGCTGTAAAACTGGCCAATTTAAAGTAGCTGCCATAAGTTTACGCTGGGGTAAATGTCTCTGCTTTGATGTTTTTCTAAAAGTGTAAAAAAAAAAAACAAAAAAAAAAGTCCCAAGCACTTAAGTACAGAAGCCTCACCTCTGGCTTTGCCTACAAAGCCTCCTAAGGAAAACTTGTAGGTGCCGCAATCAAACCAGGCTGTTGACGCAGCGCGTGAGCTTCCTGTGGGTGCCAGCTAGCAATACAACCTCATTTCCCGGTGCCTCACCCAGGAGCTGATGCCCCTTTCCTTGTAAATTCAGTGTGTAGCACCAGGCCAAGACCCCAAAAGTAACTGAGCCCCATCGTGAAGTCCCAACCAGCTCCCGGGTTCTTCAGGAGTCAGGACACCTTGAAGGTGTTCAGCTCTTAGTGGGACCAAAGTCACCGTCTTTTGCTCTGCCCATCTTCAGCACAGAAGGCACGAAGCAATGCTGGGAGCAGCAGGTAGCAGCTGTGCGGTGTTTCCAGGGTCCTCACCTCACACGTTAAAAATCCCTCAGTGGAAAGACCGAAAAAACCATTATCACACCCATAATACTGTTTATAACTTTTTTAAAAAGCTTATTTTTAATTTTTAAAGACTTGACAATCTTCACAAAAGTTGACTTAAAAAAAAAATATGGGTAGGTGAGGAAAGTCATTTAGGCACTTTCTAGGAAGGACTGAGATGTCCCTGCATAGAAACAGACAGTCAAAGAAGTAAAGGCTTTGGTTTAGCTCTGATTTGGGTTCAATTATGGGGAAAATTGCTCTATTTCAGCTGTGCCGTGAATTCAATGAAATTGCAAGAAACTGATCTGGTCTAGATTTCATTTCAGAGGGGAAAGAAGACGTTTAGATTGGTCTTCTTTCGTATTTTATTTTGCTCGGCATACACAGGCATTATTCCATCTTCTTATTCCTCTCACCTTTTCCATTGGAAAAGATGGAAGACCAGAACGTCAGTGTGACCCTAATCACCGTACCATCACTACTGGCACAGATTATGGGTAAAGGTCTTGCTTCTGGGGTTTCACTCATGGGTTTTCTAAACAGAAAAAGAAAAGCAACCACCATTTTTATAGAAGGTCAAAACCTGTCTTAGTCTGGAAAAGTTCCTGTTGATTTCAACGGCTTTTGAATCGGGCCCAGATTTTATCTCTGTACCTCGCATCAATCCCCGAGTTTCAGTGCTCTTTCTATCCTACTTTGGATCAGAGAAAACTTTTGAGAAAACCCTATTAAGACAATATTCCCCACTAGGAAAATAATGGCCCAGTTTCTAGGATGATTTCATGTGTACCATGAATATGTGAGTGGCCTTATTTTATATCCTCTTAGTCAAAACTTAAAGCAGAGAATCGCGGTTTTGATGCACCTTTAAAAAGATTATCACCATTGATGCAGGAGTATAAATGACAAATTATTAAATTCCTGTTCTACTATATTTATGCCCTTACAGAGATGCTTATTTATCACTGTTATTAAAAGCTCATAAGGGACATCTCTAAAAGCTGCAAGCAATGGTGGGCCCTCGAATAGACAGTAAATCCACAGACGCTTAACTGGCTTTTCAAAGCTGCCGAGCACCAGGCTTGTGAGAGGTCAGCTCTTTAAGCCATCGTTTGTGTATCAAACATGAAGTTCATCTGCCTACTACATGTTTACTATTGGAAAGAGAACTTGCACTTGTTACAGCAATAGCCTTCTTATGGAAGAGGTTACTGACATCTCTCCGGTGAAGGTAAACAGCACCACTAAGTCTAGGTCAACGCGCACTGTGTCACTAAAGTGAATACACTTTCGGAAGGTGCTTAAAAACGAGGACCTGCTGCAACACAAATACATCTCGGCGGAGTTCAAGGCATCTGAACGGCTGCGGTTCTGTGGAGACCCCGAAGCAGCAGAAGTCATCGCACATTTTACTCGTCATACCTCATTTCTTTTCCCACGAGGCTAGAAGAGAACAGGTCGGAGGATATGCTGAATGCTGGAAGTGTTCCTTCTGGACTACTTTCAGGTTACTTGAAATTCAATCACAGTGCTTCAGATAAATAAAAAAGAGCAACAAAGCACATGTAATGATTCATTTTAGATTCCTAATGTCACACAGAGCGAGGCATTCGCGGTTAAAGATGATGAGCCTGAAGTCTGTTCCCCAAAGATCTGTTGCACGTGGACTGTGATGCCAAGCAGAGTATTGCTGAAATTAGTAGGGCTCTGTGTAGGTGCTCACACATCGCACACATCAAAAAGCGAAACTGAGGACTCTAAGCCTCATCATTGTGCTATGCGTAAAGATTAATTGGAGCATCTAAGTGGGTTCCACTTAGAGGGATCTACACAGGTTCAAAGCGCTCCTCCTAAGCTCAGTCTAAGGGCCTAAGAGACTGCAAAAGCTTAGATCAGGCTTTAGACATAACAGATAGCCCACCAAACAACCACTCCTCCAACATATCGAGAGCTCTTTCAATAGATACCTCTTTATTTGAAATGGAATGCATCTTGAAAAATATGAAAAATAAATCACATCTCTCAGAAATCATTTATGAGTCATATTTACACGCAATTTTTTTTGACGACACTGATATTTCTGCTCACAATAGGATATGCTAGAAAACATTTGGTACATCACTGCAGCTATAATTCAGAAGCTGGCATTTGCATATCATGAACCTTAAAAAAGAGGAATTACTTCAGGGTGTCAGAGAGACAACATCCACTTGATCTTCCTTTCCACCAATTTCTAAATTTCCTTGGTCACCACAGCTTGAATTTTCTTGCTGAATCTGCCCCTTAATAACTTTTTTTTTTTTTTATTAAGACATGTAATTTTGACCTCTTTATGAACTGACTGTCCACACTTTTGCAACCTACAGCAAGCACTTGCCCGTGTGTGTTTTACTGGCATTTTTGTTTATTCTCTAATGAATTTACTTCGGCCATACACTGTTGGCTTTTTTTTTTTTTTTTTTTTTTTTTTTTTTTTTTTGGAG
>VZTL01003046.1:11132-23862 GCA_013400535.1 Scopus umbretta | reverse complement strand
GTGTTCCCACCAGTACGCGGTGGGAACGCATGTCCTGGGCCTTGCCCCCCTGGGGTGCGACGTTTTTAATTCAATTACAATAAAAGCGGTGCCAATTCGCAGCAACACCCTGGCATTTAAACGCTCACCGCTCCACTGAACAAAGGAGACGGCCTGACACACGCCCTCGTACAACAGCTCCGGCCCTGCGCTTTAGCATCGCTCTCGACTCTGCTGGGGAGCAGCAGCTTCTACCATATAGATATTAAAAAACATATATATCTTTACTCTCTGCAGCAGTTTGAGTAATGTCTCAAGAGAGCAAGCATCCATATTGCTTCCCAAAAGAAAACACTGGAATATTTAAAGAGTAGACTAGAAAAAAAAAAAACCCCACAAACCAACAAAACAAAAAATTGACAAACTTCTTGTTATTCTGCTTTGCTGCCACACATTATTGTTTGGATTCTCCCCTCAGGTTATCTTTTGAATTCCTTTATTGAGTAGGAAAGTGAGCTAAGGTTAATAACTAACAATTTATTATGAAGTCCTCTGATGTATTAGATGTAAATCAAAAGCCCACATAACTGAATTTGGCTGACAATGCCAATGTCAGCTGAATGCTAGAAATTTCATACTATGTTTGAGAGCACTGTTTTTTTTAAACACATATTTAACACGGCCAGAAAAAAAAAACCCTCCTCACAATAACCTCAGCAGCTAGGAAGCAGGTCATGCTATCACATACGTCAGTGGGAACACATTAGGAAGACAAGAAAAAAAAGTTAGTGATAGCTTTAATGGAGTTTATCTCTGATAACATTTTAAAAAGGATTTCCTCTGATAATCTTTTCCTCTTAAAGTTCAAAGTTAATTTTGATAAATTGTTGAGAGGTAAACAATTAAGGTAATAGAGGCAATTAAAATTTAGCCGTTCTACCTTTCCTGAGGTAACTGGAAGACATTCAAGTTAGTAACAAAGGCAACTTGCTAGCCACAAACTGAACAAAAAAAAAATTAATATCTTAAACATCCATTTATCTAGAGAACAGTCCCTTCTCCTTAGAGCTTAATATATATGCTATAAGATACAGCTCACGCTTACAAACATCTTACACCTATTTTTAGAGGCACATGCTAGTTTCCAAGAGATCAGAACACCACTCCCGATTGTCCCAACCTGCAGTTCATTGCCATTTGAACCTAAATTCTGCAGCGCAAGTATCTGCATCTTCAGCTGCTGCCGTGCATCCAAGGAGCCCCACACAGGGCTTGAGCGAGGCAAGAGAATCTCCTGCCTTTTCACCTGATGTGTTTTGTGCCTACTTTTTCACTCCCGATTAAGCCTGTCACATGAGCAGAGACTTAGTTTTGAAATTGTCAAACATAAACCGGTTAAAATGTATTCATCTATACCAAACAATTAAAATACTCAGTTTAGGTAAGACATAGGACATTGAACTAAACCTACAGCAACAGCAGACTCATTTCTAATAAATAATTCACCTGCAGAGATTTGGTTGCTGTAAGTGAATAGCCATTTGATTCCAAGTATGGGAACTGGCCTTAGACTTGGGAGTCACACAAGTTACTCTCTAACAAGTATTCAAGAACTGCCCCCCCAAAAACGCTGCACTGTAACATTTAAGGACATCAACACATAATCTATATATTTTAATGTGAGCTTTTTTGCTTGTTCTCAGTGCTAATAGTAATTCGTAATTAATCAAAGGAAAGAAGTGAGACAGATTTTTTTTTTTATCAAATATACAGGAGTAAAGGGACTAAATTCATTTTACTTCAGCCTTTCATGGCATAAAGTTCTCTGAAGCGTTGAATGTTGGGATTTTTAGCCCAACTCTAAACACTGATGGACATACTCTGCTAATGTAAAGACTCACAACAACTGTTTATTCCCAGTGAGATTCACCTAAGCACGTGATCAGAAGTAAACATGCAAAACATTCATTTAAACTTGTACTCTGTAAGCCAACAAATATTAACAGCCATTTAAAATACACTACATTTGACCAAAAACACCAGATCAGTCAAAACCTAAGAGACTAGGGTAAGATGAAATACTGACAATTTCATGGTAAAGGAACAAGATATCCCAATTTAATTGCACAGAATTTGCCAGTAAAGGATAACAAACTTCATTTTCCCACATGGAAATCAAAACTGAACTTCTGAAAAATCTTTCTTACATTAGTATTTTGAAAAAAACACATGCAACACAGTTAAGTACACTACATTATCCCACTGAGATTTTACTTTACTTTTCTTTAAATATATATTTAAAGCACTGCAATTGTATTAAATGTTCTACATCTGCTACCTTTATTGAAGTTTCATGAAAATACTATGCAGGTTCTGCATCTGTTCCTCCTGAAATATCTGATGTGCAGATGCCTCCTACTGTCAAACCTGAAATACTACAACCTGAAAAAACACCAAATCTGATCCTTCAAAGTTTCTACATCTAAAAAATCTATTTATTCCTTATTGAATTTTTCCCTTTCCCATGTTCAGAGTTGCTACTGGTAACAGAAGTGTTTGGTTGCTAAATACACCGGTCTCCTATATCATAAGCTCCCTAACTTAGACTCAAATAGTTGAAATTCTGTATGTGTAACCTTAAAGTTATTATGGTAAGTGTAATTGAAGTGTTCTTTTTTAACCCTGAGGCCAGTTAAACATTGTTTTGGGAAGCCACCGTGAAAGACTAAAAAGCCCGTAATTTTACTAGTGTTCTCCTGGTTAATGAATCTGCAGACAGCAACTCGACACCAACTCTCAACTATTAGTGTCAAAGGGATGCTAAATCTATCCTGAGTGATGATCCTTAAACATCATAATTTCTGCCATTACTGAGAAGTGGCTAAAACAGAAAAAGGGTTAAGAGGGAAACCTAAAGGAAGTATGAGCTGGTCATCACTAGACAGAAGGAAAATGAGGGAGCACATGTGGGGGGAATTGTCAAGGGTTGAGAAATACATGACAAATAGATGTGTTGCAATATGTGACTAATTAGACAATTAAGTGCTTACTACTTAAAGTATTTTCTTGACTTTTACCACCTCGCAGTAATTTCACTGGAACTTGCTGCTGACTGAACACTGAACCTGTGATCTGGGGGGCAGACTGCCTTTTACAAATTCCATCTCACAGATACCTGGATATACCTCACAGTAAACCAGGTATAAATAGATGGAATATTTACCATATCTATCAACCACTTTTCCTCAGGCCGTAGCATTCCCTGTAAACCATGGCAGTACGAAATGAAGGAACTGCGTGCAATGCACAGAGTAATGGCATTGCAGCTGCTACAGCCTGGCTTTCCCAAAGTCCCTCATGCTTCAGAGCGAGCTGTCTCCTAAAATGTTAAAAAAAGCACTTAAGCACACATTGCAGAGGAAAGCCAGCCTGTAAAGAGGGTTTAAGTGACCTGACGTTTCTTAGATTTGATCACCGAGTGCTGAGCAAAACATGCTGAGTTCAGAACATACTGACTGCTTCTCATTAACTTCAGGGTAAACGCAGGTTTGGGCAGATACTCACAACACTTGAGCATCTAGAAGCACAGCTCACAAACAGCTCAGTTCAGGAGCTAAGCCCCCTCTGCAGCTGCAGAGACAACTATTCTTGCCAACTCATCACACTTCCATTAGATACCTGAGAGAACAAGAGCTCTTCTGCCATACCCCCACACTCCTCGCGCACCCATTTCTAGCACACACCAAGCAGACTCAAATGTAGAAGAGCTTATCTTTTGCTTGGTGCGCTCTGTCTTCTCTGCTTTACTTGCTCTAAATTTTCCTACAAAAGCTGAAACACAGGCCATGTGTAGAAGACTGCTAGGTCTGAGCAGAGGTCTAACAGGAGGGTTTAAAGAGTGATGAGCCAAATCTTGTCCAACTTGCCACATCGACAAACTTCCAACTCCTCTTGATAGCGTACAGAAGACTATTTCCAGTGAAATGGTCTATGGCTGAGTCTACCCACTCCAACATCTGTGCAGCTCCAGGGCCAACCTCACAGGCCACGAAGGCATTTCTGTATGTAACAGCCTTGATTATCAGACTGTCCCCTTTGAACCCAAGAGTTTAACATTTTGTTTCCTTAAGCCACTGAAAATGCCACAACGCAATCCTCCTCTCCAACGCAAGGCATCTGAGGAACAACTGCTGCACAGACACCTTTGGAAACAGGAAATCTCTGTCAGACAACCTAATCATCCATTTGTGTGTAAGTTCCCTATCAATTTCTCAATCAGATCTACATCAATGGGCCTAGTGACTAAGTATAGTACCAGCTTGAAAGCAAAGATGAACACATTTGGTTCCTGCAGTTTTCTATAGTCTGCTTTTTTTTTTTTCATTTAACAAGTGAAGACATGTCAAAATTACAGTATCTGCTACATATCTTAGGAAACATCAGTTCCAAGAATCCAACTAAGGATCTAGCTTATGAAGCTAGCTAGCTGTAGGGGACATTGCAGAAAAGTGTTGAAATGCCTAGTATTTAAATAATCCAAGGTAACATTCCTAATTGCACCTCACATCACCCTTCTCAAGAAAGCAAAACTTAAAAATGCTAAGCTTAAATATGGCCTACTACTTTATTTCAGAATACTGGTTTGTGGGGTTTTGTTTTTGTTTCATGGGGGGTTTTTTGGGTTGGGGTTTGGTTGTTTGTTTTTTTTTTGGTTGGTTGGTTGTTTTTTTTACCATTAACAAAGTTTACCAGACAGGAAAACTCTTTAGTGCTAATATAATCTACATTTGCTGAAACAGCAGCATTACCAAGAAGCATCCCTCTCCATCAAGCATAAGCTCTGAGAACCCTTCCCTCTTATCGAAAGTCTCAGTTAATTGTCCTACCTCTTTCCTCACTAACCCTCCATTTTTGCCTAAAATAACTCTCCCTTCAATACAGCAACCGAAGCTGGACAGAAGACATGACTTACACAGATCTTAAAATTGTGGTGCACTACTGCAAGAACTGACCAAGAAATCCTATTTCAGTGACATTTTCCTAGCCTGAAGTTGCTAACAACCAGGTAACTTATCTTCCTCAAATACTAAATGAACAGTTTCTCTACAGCTGCTATACATCCATGCAAGGTGAAAAGAATGACTCACAATACTCCAATCAATGTTGAAAGTTTAATGTTCCTGCTACATACTGCCTTTCAGAATTGCTAAACAAGAGTGTCATTGATCACAACACTAAAGCACCAAAACAGTTTTTGTTTAACTGATGCTGTAAGAACTGGCACCTCAATTTGTATGATTATACCCTTCTTTCTGCTGCAGTCTGGGGAGCACAAGAACTGCTGATTTAGAACTAGCAAGTCAATCTAGAGAGAAGCTTGCCAGAATCTGTTGACAGACGTGGATTCGTGGTTCTGGATCTCGCAGGCTGCAGGTGAGCTCTGATATCTACCAACTCTCCTTTTCAAATACTGCATCCCATTGCATGATATGAAGATATTAAATGGGAAAGCATTTGAAACACAAGCCAAATTTCTTAAGAACGATGACTTCTGAAATTAATTGCACAATTTTTAACAGTGCTTTCTCTTTTAAAGATAGTTGCCAGATGCTGTTAGTAAAAATGGGCTAGATCTAAGTAAGGACTTCAGATACTTCTCATGTCCAAGAGTATGAACACCAAAGCCCCGTATTCCCTGTATTAGTGACTGCTCAAGCTCATAACATACCATCAGTTTGGTATCCACATGCCCTGAAGTTTAAGCTTAAACTTAATCCTGGGAGACTTTCAGAGAAGAGACCAAGTCATACCCAAACACCTGGCAGGGTCAGTGCCACAAGGGATAAGCATTATTCTGTCAGGATTTATGTCATCACAAGACCACAACGACATCTACTTTAACACACAGTTACCAGAGAGTGGGATGTTAACCTTTCATTACTGTATTTTTCTACGCCATGATCTGTGTCTTACCTAAAAAACACCTTCAACAGTACTGTTTTATATACAGCTATAGGTAACAAGAGGCCCTTCTCCCAAATCCATAAATATCAGGAGATGAGAAAGATGAAGCTTGACAGGGATTCTGAAATGAAACAGTGTGGTATTTAAGCCTTCAAGGAATTTAAAAAAAAAATCAGTTTAGTCAGAGCACACTAGAACTTCCTCCTCTCGGCAGGGGGGCTGAGGATACAGAAGGGCACTTGGGATAAGCCTCATTGTTTTAAGCCTCCAAGCAAGAGACATGCCAGAGAAACCCTTCCACCAGCCACATCCTCATGTGGCTCTTGCCTCCTGCTTGCCCTGTTCTTTTCAAACTTTTAACACTTTATGGTTAAGTCAGTATTACCAGTGGCAATTAAAAAAAAAAAAGAGGAAAAGGAGTAGCTACTGCAGAAATAGATCCCTGGCTAGGCTGGACATTTCTTTCCAACTCTATGAGGACCTTCCCATCCCTCAAAAAGTTACCTGGATACTTGCTTAGAAGCTCAGAACTTCTATAGCTACATGAAGGATGAGACCGCACAGAGTGCAGTAACATCTTACTAACTGGGAAAACTCAAATGGAAGACATGAGTGCACAGTCATTTTGAGCTGAGTGCTTTCAAATCCACATCAAGAATGCCTTTGCTGCTAGGCTAGATGCAAGGGTTATTATGTGAAAGATCTTCTAGCCCGTATGTTTCAACTGACAATGAACATCCAATACAAAGAATGAACCAGAACGTGCAAATATAAGTATAGTGAACAGAACATTAGGTGATGAGAGAGGAATTCCTTGGAGTTTGTTTCCTCCTCTGCAGATGCTTGATACAGTGAGTACAAACTAGAATACAGCTAAGTGTTCTAGCAATCCCTTAGGCTGCAGAGCAGATTTTGTTCAGGACAAGCTAGCTTTGTCTACAAAGACTGGAAATCCAAGGCACCTTTCTCAGCTCCAGATTTCATACTAATAACCAATGCCTTAAGACCCAGGCACAGCAATACCGAAGTCCTTTATCAGATCTCGTCCCACTTCTAAAAACATATCTTCTCCAAAATGGCAGCGTTGACCAATCACTCAAACATCTAGCCCAAATTCACAAGTATCACACTGCAAATGGAAAGTATGGATCAAACTTTCCAAACGATTGTTTTTAAAATGCTATACAATTTACTTTTTACTAGAAACAGAAGTTGAGTTACTGAAAAGTGAACTGCAGCATGAAAGATATGCCTTACCAGTTTACACATGCAGATACACACATCATAATAAAACAAGACTAGCTTCTGAAAATACTAGGTTTTATTCACACCCCAGTGGTAAACAATAACCTTAACATGATGACTAGGTTTCTTTTGTAGATCACTATGTCACATAAAATACAAAACCCATAGCATAAACAAGCTGACAGTTATGAATGTTTAATGTGGTCTTGTTGGAAATTAAACAAGTTATACTAGTCTTCTCAAGTAGTCAAATTCAAAATGCATCATCATCATCTCCTAGTTAGTACAAGTCACTGCCATTTCTATAACAAAGTAATGAAGGCACAGCTAGTGCAAGCAGACTTAAACCCGTTCAGACTACTGGGCTGAAAAATACTTTGGTTGGTTCTTCAGGAGAGAGTTTTCTCTAAACAAATATTGGTCTCAATTAACAGTTCTGATCATCTTTACAGCTGCAGTCTAATAGCTACATGACAAAGACTTCACAAGAACCAAACTATGTAGCAATGAATTAACATTCATGCTTTAGGGGATTTACTGCATTCTACATATTGGCAGAAAATTATATTGTTAAAATGCTAGGTAGATTGAACCTACATTTTAAACTGGTTCTTATGTGTTTGATTTCTTTTTTAACAAATTGGTTACTTAATTCTACCAGATACAAAACATAAGGCTGTAAGTAACTAATAGTTGTGTTTAGGCTATTACAGTGCAGGTAATCCTCAAGGCCACATACACACTGCTTCACTGCTGCTTGCATTCTGCTGGGTTTTGATCCTTCTGTTGAGAAAAAAGGAAATATCAGTTTACAGATATCGGTGTTTTAAAAGACTATTAATACTGTTAAGCATATTTTCTCAAGTCCCCATAGTCAAGTTCTTCTTTCACCTTTTCGCTTAAGCTAATTGCCTAGTATTAGTAATACTGCTGCCTTTGGATGTAGCAACATCCACAATGCATTTATTTTGGCTTTGTTAGTGCATACGTCTATGATCCACAACAAAAATCTGTTCAGAACTAAGCACGGTGGGATACTCCGAAAGACACTAAAACTGAAAAAGAGAGAAGAGTTATGCACAGTAACAAACAACCCAGCTCAGAAGAAGAATCCAGGCCTTCTACACAGTTTGAGGCAAAAGAAACTTCCTGTGGTCAGTAACAAGGGCACAGCCTTACTCCAAAAGCCCCTGTAGAGCAGTGCAGTGGAATGCCAAACATGGTATGTTCTTAACACCCTGGAAACATCTTTTGCAGTAACTTCCAGTTGTTAGAAAATTCTAACGTGGCAAGTTTCTTCTGTTATATTGAAACAGACAACCAACAATCTCTCACGGTAAAATGGGAGTTTAAGGAAAAAGCTTTTTAGGGGCAGAGTTCAGTTACAAGTTGTACTCCACTACCTTGGTCTGGATAGCTATTCTAGGACCACAGTGCTTTAATAAATTCAGCTAGCTTTCAGCCTGTGATCAGCTTACAACCATTTATCCTTGTGTCAATACACTGTAGTACTGCTACTGTCTCTAGCCCTTTTGGCAGTTCTCTGAAACCGAGCATAAAGTCTTGCCCTTTCTTAGTTCTGTTTAGTCTAGAAAAGCTATCTGAAATACTGGAAAAAAGCAGCCCATCTTGCAGCTGTTTCATTTTGATTCCAAAACTTTCTTGAATAGGAAGCAATTTGAATACAGCATAGCTGATGAAACATCACCAACAGGTTGTACATTTTGATTAATAGTTCTATACATCTTTCTAGGTACAATGCTCAGATTATGGAATTCTTTCAACAGTACTTTGTAGCTCAAACGATTCCTACTGAAAAATATGCTGCCTCCTCACTTGAAATTGCAAGTGCATTTTACAGCAGACATTTTTAGTTCACACAGACTTCATTTTCATGACTGCAATTCTCACCTACCACCATCAGATGCTTTCAGGTGGCCAAACATGCCTTTCCCTCAACCAAGAAACAGCTATGAATTGAGTGGCTCGTAATCACTGTTACAGCAAACTGCGCTTGACTACTCATTTGCCCTTCCCATGGAATAAGAAAACTGCCAGTTGCTCTTGGCTGTTCACATTTTAGTACTTGGCTGCAGATGCATTCCTGAACCTTGACTTCAGCTACCTCAAGTGATAAAAGACTTGTGATTACCTACTCTGAAAAAGCCTCAGTTTTGTACTCTGCTGGGAAAATCTGTGCCAGAGTCAGCTTGTGACAACTTCCCAAAAACTGAACTTGGATTACTCAGTTCTCTGCATGTCCTTGCAACCATTATAGAACGTTTTAGTCATTACCAGCAATTTGCTGCAAAACGAGTTTGTAGAAAACCAAAAGCATGACTAACTTCAATGCTCAAAGCTGAAAGTTACTTTTACAAAATGATTCTTGGAGAAAGAACTTTTAAAAAGTTGCTCTACCAATACTAGTCTGTCAGAACTGGGACTGAAAGGGCCTCCACCAAAACATACTCACCATAGGAATTATTGATTGAATACTTAGGACTAAAAAAAAATAAAATCAAGATTTAATCTACATAAAATTTTAACTGTGTGTATACATACACAAACTTCAAACGTTCCTTTTAATTCCTTACTTTTGGGTCATAGTCAGGATCATTTTCTTCATCTGCTTCTTCTTCCCCCTCCTGAAAGAAAACACTTGTTTGTATTTCTCTAGCTTATCCACATTCAGCTTCTTGAGCCATTTTCAAGAAAATTAAGATTAAATTCTACTCTTAAATGCATTAATTACCACTTTAAGTTATGCATATTTTATTAGTTTGCGCTCCACAAAGCACATAATCTTTTGACATCAGTTGCAACTGAATTTGTTACATAACTTAGGGTTGTCTTCATTTGGTTTGGTTTTTTTTTAATATTCACCCTAGATCCACAAAACTATGTGTTGTATCTTCCGTTCATAACTAATAATCTGAATGTCCAGAGCATTCAAAAACTAAAGAAACTCTTATCCCAGATAGCAAACTACAAAAGGGAAACCATTTAAATCAAGGTCATCTGTCAACTTACCTCATCATCTGCCTCTTCACCTTCTTCATCATACTAGGAGAAAAAAATAAATGGTTTTGATAGTGTCATAAATGCAGCTATTTATGGCTGAAGCACAGCCAGATAACTCAAGTAGATGCCAGAGACCACATTGTATTGTGCTCCAAGAGAACCTCCTACATCTGACAGATTTTTAAATTCTTTATGCATCAGCATAAACAACATTCAATCTCTTAAGCTATGCCCTAGCAGAGAAAACTGTCTATCTTAAGTTCCTTATGTGCAACACTGGGAGAGCTTATTAGACTGTGACAACACTTCTGGCCAGCAGGGTGTCTCAAAGCCTAAGGCAATCTGTACACTCAGTCACTTCCCTCTTCTACCTCCCCCGGCCAAGGCTTTGGTCTACGGGCTACCATTTTACATTCTAAAAATTAATTTTAAGGCTAGACTTAGCCACATCAAACTGTCCTTGTTTGTGCAGAGGCAGGGAAGAGAAAATATTTTACCCATATAAAGTTCTGGGGTTTTGTGGTTTGCTTTTCAAGCTTAGCTCCTTTAAAGCACTTAATTCAAGCTTTTGCAGAGCTTGCTTTGAATATCTTGGCATGCTTTGAATGTGCTCATCTATCATTTTCTAAGAAGAGTGCCTTCCTGAAAGGATCAGGCCTGAATCTCAAGGAACTTGGTAGCCCAGTAAGCACAAAGAACAGGCTGAGCAGCTAGATAAACAGACAAATGTTTTCTAGCAGCTCATTATAGTTCCACCGAAGTATTGGGTATGCCTCCCTAGGAATGCTTTATACACAAAATTCAACTCAGACATCTTCTAAATGTTTAGCTTCTACCACTACTTTTACCACAAAACTCTCAAGTCACTACTTCAAAGATGAATCACCTTCATGCTACTCTTTACTTAACACTCTGGGAAGCTTAGCTGAAACTAATGTTGATGCATCCCATTCTAAGGATACCAACGTTACAGAAGTCAGAAGTTACCCAAGTCTTTAAGCAACATTATTTCAGAGTTTTTAGCATTTTGAAAGAGTATTATACTTACGTCATCATCATCATCTTCAATAGCTTCTCCTGTGAAGTACAATACTGATCGGGGGACTATACGCTCACGCAAGAAATGACCTATTTCAAAGTCTGCAGCAAGGATTGCCTCAGCATCATCATCCTGCATAAAACAACATTATTTCCTGAACTATAAGCTGATAACTACTTTTTACACAAAAACACAAGTTGCATAGCTTTTGTTGCAGTCAGGTTTATACAAATCCCATGCGCTGACTTTTTTGGTTCAGGACTTGCTTTGTAGAATTGAAACTGTGGAGTCAAGTTTTATACTTTAAACAGCCTACCTGCATTATGCAGTGGGGGGTTGCTTCTTCAGTAAGCTTAACCAATACAAAATTTAGGAGTTTAAGTTTTATTCTTCCCCTACCCCCAACTTGCTTTTGTTCTAAGTAGAAAAACTGTTTAATACTTCCCCGTAGACTTTCAGTTTGTAAGCACAATACCCTTAAGAACTAAACACTAGCCAGGTGAGCCTATCTAAATAAAGATTTTACAAGCTATTCTGATTCCTACAGTGCATCACCTCCATGATTCCCATTAAGCAAGACATTGCAAAGCACCTGAGCACTTAACAATGCTCTCTGATCCAATCCCAGGTTTTCACTCTTTCTTTACACACCAAATATGTTGCTGTCTCCCATTTGAGAAGTTATACTCAATTCAAAAGCCTTGATTTTTTTTTTTTATTTTTTTTTTTAACATTGTGAACATAGAGATTTTGGTGTCAATGCTAACTACAGTTCTAACAGCATGCTTCTGGAGGCTTTAATCGGATTTCTCACCCAAGCTGCATAATGTATTCAGCACTGTTAAATAGTTTTGGTAGTTTTCCTCCTTAGAAAAACATGGCTTATTGCCAGAGAGTTTTCTACTAGTGAGCACACAGTTTTCCTCCTTAGAAAAACATGGCTTATTGCCAGAGAGTTTTCTACTAGTGAGCACACAGAACAGTGGGCTCTTGCAGTTTTCTATTCTTGTCTTATTACTGTCTCAAAGAGTTAATAGCTTAGGAATTTTTTAACAGCATAAACCACAAACCAGATATGTGCAGCCATTAGAGGAGATCATCCAAACAATGCCCAAAGACAGAGACTTACACCACCCATCAGACCAAAGGCTAATAACAAAGATCACTACATTGGTACAACTGTTAACCATTCACAAGGTAGCTTTCAGGAAGGATAAGCTGTAAGTTTACAAAACTGAACTCTACCATCCAGTGCAACAAATACTCCTAATAAAGAAAACTCAAATACATACTATTCATCATAAGTATTCTCAGTTAAATACAGAAACAGTTAAAGTTGAAGCCGTTCAACAAATTCCCAAATAATTTTAACAAATGCTTTGTATAGAAAAGCATAAATTCTTCTACTAGTGTTTCCCCTCCACCCCCTTATATTAAATAAGCCAACTTACCAGGTCTCCACTTTCAGGAACTGTACAAGGG
>VZTL01003040.1:0-19877 GCA_013400535.1 Scopus umbretta | reverse complement strand
ATTCATGAGGTTTATCACAGCCAGAAACTTCAGCCAAAACTTCTTTCCAAAGCTGTGGATAATGTCGTTTCTGCCAAGCATAAGTAAAGACTTTGAAAACACATGCCACAGGGCAGTTATCCTGCAACCACAGTCCTCTCAATTAAGAGAACTGAATTGGTTGGTTGCAACATTTGAAATGTTGACAGGGCTGCTTTTAAGGATCATGTATTTTTTAAGAAGTCATTTGCTATGATGTGCTACAAAGTCAAAACATCTCAGAAAAGGATCTATAGTGGAAAATCCACTTAAGAATAATGTAGGCTTTAATGACAGCCAGAAATTTTCTGACATCGGTGCACTCAGGATTGTACTCACATTTTATAATGGCAACAAGCAAAGATTGCATCTTTTCCTTGTTGCTGTAGCAAAGTGCCATTTTATACTGTAGTCATACTGAACACAAGCATCCTTCAGTCTGATTCAGCATTGGGCTTTTGGTAAGTAACCACAACTAAGTGTTATAGAAACAATTCTGTATCTAATGGTACTACAGTCTACTCTGAAATGCATTTATAGCTCCAATACATGAAGATGTCTAATGTGGTTCAAAGCAGAAGGAAGCAATTATTTTCTTCATCAGTTTGTGATGTGATGTCAAATTTAAACTTAAACCTGTAGCTCCTAAAAGTGTAAGAAAACCTTATGATATCAGAATAAAGGAGTAGTAATTGAAACTTAAATTCTGTTTTCTGCTTATCTGCCAAGTCAACAGAGCTGAGTAGATATAATTGCCTACAAAATTTAATCCATCACCTATTCAAACATTATACATCTGTGTACATAGTCCAAAAACATTACATCAGGGCAATCTGTTTTAACCTCCCTTTTTCTGGGAGAGTTCTTGAACTCTTACCATGAGTATGGGTATTAGCAGTAGCATCTTATACTCTTTTTGAAGCACTAGTGTTACCTATAATTTTCCATATTGTCTCAGTCTAAATGAAGAGATGACTTATGGAAGTATTTGCCTCACTTGATTTTTGCTTCTGGGTTTCCATAGCTGCAGTCTAGTGAAGACACACTGCTAAATTTGACCTTTTTTTTCCCAACTTCAGTTTTTCTAGGTCTCGGATTTCCAATGAAGATATGTCAATAAGCAAACTGTAGATAATAAATAATTATTCCTTTACATGAGCAATTCATATTCCACTATGTCCTTATATCAAAACTGACTTGGCTTTCCAATCTATCACACCCATAACTTGACAAAAAGTAACTTTTCTGTCCCATTAATACCTCTGAGGTATTAGAATGGTCCCAAGGTCTTAATTAGTACAAAGAAAGTAAAAAGCTTCAAACCTTTTGCAAATGAAAATCTTGATTCTTAACACTTTCTTTTATATGTATCAGATTTTCAAAACTAATCTCTTCTTTGAACTTTAAAAATGTAAATTTTGTTTGGAAACATAGAACCAGATTTTTAAAAATCTTTTTTTTTTTTTTTCCCCAGGAGGGTTACCAAGACTGACCACCTTTCCAAACAGTGCAGGTTTTAGTTTTCTCATCATTAAATTAAAAATCAGTTCTAGTTGCTTCGCTTTCCCAAACTGGATTCCATAATGACGCCACACCTCTCACCCCCCACCCCCGTTTTTTATCTGAGTTTTCAGATTAATTTTATATTTAAATTCTCCTTTTCAAAGTGTCTACATTTGTCTGTGCAACATAGAACCTAATCAGAAAATTTTCTGCATGAAATAGAAAAGAGCATCAGCTTATTTATCTTCCTCACTTGCTAGCAGTCATTTCTGTATTAGATATTAAGCTAACATTAGAAGATGAGTATTTCAACCCAATGGGCCTGTACGTTATTACTTCTTTCTGGATCCCAGGAAGGAAGCACAGAAAGGGAGCACAGCGATATTAGCTGGCAAATTGCGTGTCGTGAGGGGTTTCCTCTGAGGGGTCTGTCCCTGGGTCAACACTCTGGCATCACAAGAAAATTTATAGATTATGTGCAATGAATTCCTGAAACCCGTTGCCAAAAATAAATTAAGAGAAACAAAAACAGAAGACAATGAGTAGTTGGAACCTTTAAGCTGATCAAAGAGAAAGCCAACCACTACCTACTTGGAGTCCGAAACATTTCTCAAGGACTTTTATTCTCTTTGTACTCTGACTCTGCAAGAAAACTACCCCTGAATACTGTAAAGACGGCAACGTTGTCAGGAACAATATACCTTCTGTAAAACTTTTTTAGAGTTTCCTGCAAATTGTGGTGCTTATATACACAAAACATATACATTTTCTGCATTGCAGTAAGCCTGCTTTCTCTCCACAATTACACCCTTTTCGCTGCCAAGGAGAAAGTTAAGCTGCTAACAGCCTGACTGGGGAGACCACAGAGCTATTTGACTCTCATCTTCCTATTTCCTCTGATCAGTTTTGGCAGCTGGGGGCAAATTGCATTAAACTTTGCCTCTATCTGCTGACCCAGACAGTTTATTAAGAGAGAATAACTTCACCAGGGTGGACAAAGAGTGACTGACAAAGGAGAAAACACTCCCAAGTTTAACCAAAGGTTCTGTCAGTGATATTTGTGTGATCCCTGACTACATGGGGAGCAACCAACTTCACGTTTCATTGAGCATTCGGAACCACCAACATAATCGCACTCTAATTTCTGCTTGCTTAGGGGAGATACACGTTTGCAAAATCCTCCCAGCTGATGACTGAAACACTTCTCACCAAGGTCTTGTGCAACATAAAGCACAGTGCAGCCATCTCCACAATTTTCAACCCCCACTGAGATGAGAGGGCTTTCTACACTTTTTTGCTGGGGCTAAAAGGCTTTTGGCATCTTGTCTGCAGCCTCCAACTTGTTCTGGTCCTTGCCCTCATCAATTCAAGTAGCCCTGTAGTAATTTTTTTAGCTATCCTAAGGGTACAGAATGTTACTTGAAGGAGCTCCAAGACCACTTTATCTGAGGAAAAGGGAAGAGTAATCCTTTACCAAGGAGAATTGCTCACCATTTCTGTGCCCACTGCTGCTTTAATATAGATGTTGAAAACAGGAGACTCACAGGCCACAGAACTGGTGGTGGTCCCCCCAGAAAGAGTCCTGTACGCTGATCCCCAGGGGCTGGGGAATCCAGGCTCCTTCTGCTAAAGACAGAGGTGCAACACCAGCTGAACCACAGCTTACCCTGTGTACCGCAGTCAGGATTTTACTATAGCCCAACAAGAGGCGATACCCTCGCTGCCACGCGCTGTAGTAATTTGTGATGGTCTGAAGGCAGCAAGGCCCAGAATGGCTCCTTTCCGTGACCCTTGCCTCCTTTATGTTGCGTTTATATTCTTGGTGCTTACTGCAAAAAAGAAATTTGGGAAATTATCAAACTCTTTTAAAACAGATTTTAGATAGCCGCCTTAAGGCAAATCCACTTAACACTCAGGAAATGTGTGATGTCCCCTTTCTTACCTTCACTCTTTGCACACACTGCCCTTCTCTCCTTATAGTCACAAAGGTCATAATCCATTCCCTTCTTGTTTTCATATGGTTTAATTAATACACAACTTCTCTAAAGTCAGTCTTTCTACCTTGCACATTCAGCTAAACATCCCCTTCCCAGCCTTCCAACTTACTACTGCATCAGGGCTTCACTTAGTCCAACACTTGAAGCATTGCTGCTAAAATGATCTTTTCGGTTTTCTTCACTGGCTTCACCTGTATATCAAAATAAGAATCTTGCCTTTGTCATTAAGGCTTTCCCTCACTTCTTCTTACCCTGGACTGCTGATTGGGCTGTTGATGTTGCTTTCCTTTTTGTTACCCGAATTAGTCCATTCCTTCTCCCCCAGTGTCCTTTCTGCAGGGAGGAGCCCTCTTTGATGGAGTCTGAGTTTTCACATGTGCCTTGGTATTACCTTTTACTGGGACCTCGTGAGCTTATGGTGTCTAAACACGTAAGAAGCTGTGACTGTAGAAGTGAACACTAAGAACATGTAAGAAACAGGCAACAAACTGCTGATCATTCTTCAGGGTATCCATATCCCAGTGTAGTATGTCTTCTGCCTCATTGCTGGTTGAAGAGCTCACACTCTGAAAGAGCAATAAACCTTGCTACTTTCTGACGCTGTCAATCTCACTTACCAGTAAATACTTTGCACAAGTTAAACCACTCATATAACCATCTCCTCGCCTTTCCACCTTGCAGAAATATGCTCAGAAGTCAAAATAACAAGTTACCAGATAACAAAATCCACTTGTGTATTCAAAAATCCACTTGTGACATGCTATAAGCACAAATATGCACACAGATGCAGTCTCTGCAGACAATTTAGACAATGTTGCTGAGGGGTATGTGAAAATATGAATATTTAGCTTTCACATATCTTAATGTAAAGCCACCCTCAGATTAACTAATATCAAGTAATCACAACTTTATCAATGCCCTGATTACCTTAAGAAAGATTTATAGCATATTATTGAAGAATAAGCAATTAACACATCATTCTACATGCCAACCAACTCATTCCCACCATAAGAAAGGGAAAAAAAACTAAAGATGGTGTAAGTTAATATTGCATGAAGGGTGCAAGTTTGGAGAAGGAACCTGTACATTAAGCAAAATTGCATGGCAAGAAACTTCTTCTACCAGTTGTTCTTATGACCAGCCTTAAACTTACTATTTTCTAGTAATCCATCTACCATTGTTTGTCTGTAAAGATGTGGTAAAGAATTTTGTCACAATGATAGAATTTCTACTAAAATTTTATTTTCCTATGAGGAAATTCAGTGGTTGTCATGTTCCCCTATAAAACAAACAAACAAACAAACAAACAACCCCCCCCCCCAACAACAATTGACTGCTTCAGGTTGCTTTATTTTCAGACTTTGCAGTGTTTTGACTTCTAAAAAAGATGTAGAGTTTCCAGACTATATAATTGTGGATGCTAGCTGTGTTTCATTCCACATGCTTGTAATCTGAACGCATTTGAGATGATTTCTCTGGAAACAAGGATTCACTCTTGGTTCTCAAGCTATAGTGTGCTATCCATTCTTGAAAGAGAATTCCCCAGTGAAACTGGTGAGGTAAAAATGATTTAGGGCCTTTTTGTCAGAGAAACAATTCCATTTTCCATCGAGTTTAACATTCTAATAGTTATCTTTGGGGGCTT
The DNA here is from genome assembly GCA_013400535.1 of Scopus umbretta. NCBI lineage: Eukaryota > Metazoa > Chordata > Aves > Pelecaniformes > Scopidae > Scopus > Scopus umbretta. The sequence continues at coordinate 14,714 of VZTL01003040.1, read as the reverse complement.
GATTTAACATCATTGAAGTCCATCAGGCTCTTTCCACTGCTCACAGAGCCAATAGCATGAAATTTTCATTTGGCTTTGGTCACTACTGCCTGATACTCAATATACTTTCTTTATCATTATACTCACAGCTAGCTTTGTATACATCATCGCTGTTGACACTTTGATAATTTACATTTTTATTTATTAACCTGCCCAGCTATTTTTCCCTATAATTAACACAGCATACTTGTGAGGTGTTCCAGACAAACCTGTGTGAAGGCAGGCTACTTCATGTTCAAATAGGTATCTTGGCATTTTGCAAGAAGAGGTTTCTTTCTTTCTTGACTTTGCTATGAGGTCAATAATTTTCCGTAAGTTTATGTGGGGAAAAAGTTTGTTGAAACGATATCCAGGGCCTCTTTTTAACAATAATTTTCCTTTGCTATATCTTGCCAAGATTATTTAAGCCTCCCAGTGCATATTTATAGGAAGTTTGGACAAGGATGGAAGGAGGATTCATTTTTTTTGAGCTCTCATTCAAGAGTCTGAATATTTCATTGCTTTATTAATAAGAAGAATTTTCACCCTGCTGTAGCTTTTGGATACCTGCACAAAATGTGTTTTCACAGGTTACTCCAAGGATTTTAGTAGTTTATATCCAAATGTAGTCACAGCACGTACCAAATAAATTCCCATGCCTTTGTGATGATGGATACCCTCCAGAGCCTTTGCCACCTGTCAGCCCCTCACCTGAGCCCTCCCCGGCTCTGGAAGGGCTTTGTGCTCCCTGTACCAGGCAGAAGATTTCAAACAACTGCTGTTAAGCAAACATGGGGCTCTTCCAAGACAGCCTTGGCTAATGTTGCCTTGAGACAGATCCAGTACACTGTTTACTGGAGGCTATGATATGGCTTTGACTTCACGTTTGCCTTCAAGTTTGTCCAGTTTCAAGTGCTGTTGGATTTCACTGGTATTTTCTTTTTCTTTGTTGCTTGTTAACCGCTGGTCTTCTTGTATTACCTTAAGTATGGATCAAAGAAAGGAAAATATATATAAGACTAGTCATTTTGTCTGTTGTCTAGGCAGAGAGGTCTGAACACTCACCAAGAGAGGACTATAAGCTTATTTGTAAGATTTTAACATACGCTTAAAGCATTTCTGGACATTATTACAGAAATAACGGTGCAGGATGTGCCTGGTGATCCTAGGAGCCCCATTTGGGACACTGAAAGGATCTCACCCTCCCCAGTGCTGGTACACGTCTTCTGCACATTGACAGGCTCCATGGTGTTTTCCAGATAGATCCAAATAAATAATAAATGAAAGGCTCTTGACTTGGCTTAAGCAAAAGAGCAAGTTTGGTGGAGTGGTGGGAGAGGAATGGGCACTGGGGAGGAGAACAGCCCCCTCTGGCTCCCGGGAACTGAAAAGCAATATTATTCAGCAGAGTCCCTCTGCAGACAGATGAGTCCTGCGCAAAAATCATTAAGGAAAAGCTGGGAAGAGAGGCCCTCATTGGCATGACACCTCACGTAGACTGTGTCCCTTTTGGGGTTTCCCAGCAGAGGTCCGTCTCATCAGAGAGTTGACTAATGGAGTACAGCTGTCATTCTTCATTTCCTGTGAAGAAACTCGCAAGAGGTAAAGCTTCAAGAACAGTCCTCTCCCTTTTCCAAACTGCATTCCCATCAGAAAACTTGGAGAAGTTATAATAGGAAAAAAATGTATTTTTTTCTTTAGTTATGTGTTCTCAAACTGTTCTGAAGGGTCTATAAACCAGGGCATGCAGCTGTGCAATGGATAATCTGCATACTTACTCGTTCCCTGACTACAGGCCAGAGGCTTCTCCGTGACAACATATGAGTTCTGACTGGGCACCAGGTCTGAAAAATATATGTACGCATTGTCATTGCACATCTGGAATTTAGAATTGCTAATGGATATGCTGTGATAGAAAAGAAAAGTGTCTGGCCAATAAACTTGGTTTATATATTTATTTTAAAAAGCATTACCACATTTCTGGCTAGTAGCCTTTCATCCTCTAGACTTTACACCAGTGCATCTGGAATGCTAAGCAGCTCTTTCAGGGATGCAGCCATATCCCAAAAGGCACCTTTTTTATTTGAAATAACTTTAAAAACTAATTAAAAAAGGAGGAACGTGGTGCTTTTCCCTATGGAGGCTTACATACCTACCATTTTATATCAGCTCCTACAATCTCAGAAACCACAGGTGGAAATTCTTTCTCAGACTCTCGGTTAACCTACTTTATCTTCCAGGATGCCACTATGAACACGTGTAGCTGTCTTTGAATAATTTATTTTGACCTTATTATGTGTGCAACTCTAGAGAGCAATTACTTACGAGCAGCTTGTTGCAGGACTAGCAGCGCAAATCTGAGGACTCTAAGTTTCTGTGTGTCACTTTGACCCCCCTCCTCATCGTAGCCACCAAACCTGTGGGCAGAGCAGATGCAAGAGTCCCTGTGCTACGGCTCACCCTCCAGAGGGCTGGGGATGTCCCGGTTGTCAACTCGGTCTCTCTCAAATGCTGGGAAATGGCAAGAAAAGAATGAATCAGACACCAGCAAAGAGAGAAATCTGCAAGACCACTGCCTGTCCAGGCACACTGATAGGTGGCCACCAGAAAATTACATACCATGGTGATGCATGAAATGTATTTCAGCCAAGTTAAAGGCATGTCTTGTTTAAAGGCCACAGTTATGAAGCCCTGGCAGACATGGCAAGTGTTTCGTGTCTTGATGCAGAGGCAATCTGAAACGCTCCCCTGCACACAAGTAGTCTTTCATTTTATTTATATTTGCTTCTATAAATCTCATACCTTTATGCAATGTGCTCTGTGCACAGAGTATTTTAAAGACGGGAACCGACTCCGAGCCAATGGCAGCAAGCAGTAACCCTGTACGTTTGGTGAGGATTTGTAGGGCTGGATTACTGAAATCCTTGAGAACCAGAGACGGCTTCATTTTCTTCACTCAAGATTAGGAATTAGGCTCAAACTGTGAAACAATGGGTAAAAGATCAGCTTTTTATGACCGGACCACCCAGATGGTTTAATGGCAGCTGTTTTGTTGTCCACATGGTGGCTTTGCAGGTACTTAGAGGATATGGGAAAACCAACCCATGACCCCCCTTCCCACCCATTTCCCACCAAAGCTCCCATGATTGTCTTCATCAACAAAACGAGAACCAGCCCAGTCAGTGCTTTATAAAGCTTTATTGCAAGATGTGTTTACATAATGCTGTAGAGGTGAGCTTTTTAACTACTTATATCAAGAAATTTTGGACACAGGTCTGCAGTCAGTTTTCCATATTGACCCTGCATGGCACAGAAAACAAGAAGTGTGATTGCATCTTTCCAGACAGTAAAGTGGGGAAAGTGGGGGGAGAAGAGGCAGATGAAGGGTGCGTTAAAAAGAAAATCCCTCTGGTTTACACTAAATGTGACAAAGCTTCTGAAGGATCAATACAAACGGTAGGTGAGCTTTGTGTGTAATAAAATCTTAAAAGAGTAATTCAAGTTCTTTATGAAATAAAACTGAGAAACAAAAAATGCAGTTTCATGAACAATTAAATTTAACATAAAACAAATTTACCTAAAATGAGAAAACAACAAACAAAAACAAAAACTCAACCAAAAGAACCTGTAGATAATATCTCTGACCATGCATGGCTTGGTTTTTAAATTACAATTCACAGAATAACACTGCTGGAAAGCCTATTTTACACTATGCTACACAGAACACGAAAAAACATGAGTAGTGACATTTACACAATTTTACAGTATTTCTCCCTCGTCTAAGAAACACGTCCTTTTCTACTTTACATTTTTTTACAATTCCCAGCTCACAAAAAAAGGACACTATATGCGCAAAGACAGTCTTTAAAAAGGAGAAATGCACCCAATGCTACAAATAAACCTTTACTTTCACAGAAGCCTCTGTATTAGATAGTGATTAAACAAAATATATCTCTATCTGCCACTCAATGTGAAATGGACTAATTAGAAATAATTTTAATTTTTTTTGAGTCAACATAAAACTATACAACATCTCTGAAACTCCTTGAATTACTTGCTATGGAACTATTGAACTGCTTGCCCAAAGCCTCTTGGGATCGCATCTGAAATGCCAACGGAGCCAGTCGCTGCCCCGGTCGGAAAAAAGGAAGGTAGGCCTTACATGTTGTTCAAGCGTGTGCAAATCATTTTCCTAAGTTGCCCATACATTTTCTCTTTCAAAAATGCTTCAGTTTATTTTCTTTCAGAGCCTGTAAGTACCTGGCAGTTTTCCCTGCCGAGAAACATCAACAGCTGTAGCGCTTACAGCTTAGGCAAGTGTTTCTTGCATCCCGCTGCTGGAAACGCAGAGCCGTCAACCGAACACGGCACAGAGCCGGGCTCTCCGCCTACGCACGCACAACCCGCCTCGAAGGTCACGGCGGGAGCGGTACGTGTGTAGTGAGCGTACAGGAGTGAAAGAGAGAGAGGAACGTGGTCGTGCTTCTGTCTGACACCCCGTCCCTCTATGTCCTTTAGATAAAGGCAGGCAGCGTGTACACCTGCCTACGAGTTGTAGGGGGAGGATAAAGGACGTGGCGGCGGTAGGCTGCCACCTTGTCCCCATTTCATCTCGGCAAAACCGAAGCATTCTGAAAACAATAACCAGGGAGCATTCGCACACCGGAATCCAGACTACTGACATCGGTCAAACAGTGTCTAAAGCATTTTGGACAGACGCTTGCTTTTGTTACTGTACCGGGAATGCCAGTGTAGAGCAGAGGCCGGGCAAAAGCAGACGCTTACTGCACCTACAGCGGCACCGTGCCCCTTAGGTTTGCAGTAGATGTTGCAGGCGTCGCTTGCAAGTTTTCCAATGGCTTTTGGTGTTCTCCAGGGTTTGTTCAGAGCATAGCGCACCGGGGATTTATGGCGCTGTCCTGCCACATTATCCAGTACCTTGAGGGGGAATGGAGCACCTTGCAGGAGGCCCTTGCTGTTCAGTCACATCAAGACTCTGACTCCAAATTTCTGTTAAATCAGGGTATGAACACTTTTCTAGATATTCACATGTGACTTTCTATTAAGCTAAAGCCAAAGCCTTGTCTACCTACAAATCTGATGCCTTATTTTGCTGACAGAGCCAATCAGTACAGAGATTTACAATAAAAGGGGGTCAAAGAGAAAAAGAAATGTATTTTGAAAACTGCTTTTGACGCTGTTTCCAGTATTTATTGGAGCAAGAAAGACCCTCATTAAAACACCATTTTTTTGTTGATTTTGGATTACGGACAGGGATCTATCAAACAGAAGGGTCACATGTAGCAGCCAAGGGGCTATAAAACATCTGGAATCCATAAGCCTGGTGCCTGGCCTTACTGAAAGGTGAAGAGTGATGAATTTAATTTTTGTGAGGGATCTTTCACTCTCTATTGTGGCACACAGCATTCCCTGGGGGTGTTTCTTCACCGCAGCCACATAACTGCTACTGAAAGTTATCCTTCAGTTGGGAGTGAGGGAATACAAAGTATTTGTATGCAGTCTGCTTTTAAACACCAAGGGAGATGAGAGGAAATTAGGATAGCTTCCCTTTGGCGGCCATTTCATACGCTGTAGTTTACCTCAGCATCCAAATCAGGAAGGCATTATGGTGGTAGATGGACAGACAAGTTATTGGCAGCAGATGGGTGCTGAAATGAACACCAGCAGTGACTCTGAGAGCTTGGTGGAGATGCAAGACCGTGGGCAATACATTTGCAGCTGACTGGTACTATGAGAAAGAGAAGAGAGGTAGTTATTATGGCTGCAAGTGTTTAAAAACAGCCTTCGTGGATCTCTAAGTGAGAAATGGGAACATGTGTTACTACATCGTGTTTCCAAGACCTTTACATTGGTCACAAAAGCAACCCCTATCTCACACACATTTTAAAACAACTGTTACATCCTTACGGTGGGCTCTTTTGATGATGGAGGGGCAGGCAGCCACTCAAAACCTGAAGGTTACAACCTGATTTAGACAGACAGACGAAGGCATGAAAATGTAACCAATTCCTCCATTTCATCTGGAATCCACTAGTTAGATGAAGGGAAAGGAATGTTACTCCCACAGTCAGGGCATGCTAGCAGACTCTGGAGAAAATACTGCCACCTTACAGATTAGCACATTGGGCTGCTGACCATTTTTATCAGGAACCAAAATGGAAATATTTTCTGCAGTCATCGCATTGTTACTTTCTTTGATGATCTTGTAGCAATAAACATTGAGTACAGTGAAATTAATCTGACTGTACACTGCTGCATAAACAAGACCAAGTTATCCTTCAGAAAAATTGGTATCGGTTTCACAGATAGAGAACAGGAACAGAAAAACAAACATAATGGAAAAATAGACAAGGAAGAATATACTTCACATGTAAGAAACTTGCATCCAGAGAATCTGAAAGAAAGCGGCTTTTTTTTTCCTGAACTTATTCTAACCACATTCCCCATATTTACCAATTTCCTTCTCGATAAGGGCCATATGAAGTTTTGCACAACTTTTGCACAATTCTTGGAAAATACATATGCCCAACTATTAGTAATTCATCAGCTATGTTACGTTTCAGACACAGATGCTGTATCTAAATGAAACACAAATCTGTTTCCTGGTAGCAAGTGGTCACCGACAGCTACTTACTTTGCACATTCAGCATATTTTAATTAAAATATTCAGTTTTGAAAACTTGTTTGATTTTCTCCCTCCAAACAAATTCAGGACCTCTGTCAGCACAAGTGCATTTTGTTGCATTTTTGCTTCTTTTATCACTTGGCAAGTATCACAGTTCAACGTAACCATTACATTCAGGGTGTCTTCCTCTTGTTTCAGACTTCAAAGACCTCCACAAACCCCCATTACCTTCATTTCTTTGTTCTAAGCATCCTTAAGAGAGATTTAAAAAGTCCATAATGATGAGCAGCATGTAAAGATCCACTTTAAAATCCAGATGCTTGTAGGTCTTGCTTATTTTACAGTGAAATTATTTATATGCCACTTCTGTTTCCTAACCAGCTTCTTCCTTTCCATAGCTTTCAAATACACAACACATTTTATTAATTACGCAACTACTGCCTTCTGCCTACTTGTAAAATTGACTTTTTAACAAGCTGAGGGGAAAACCACACAAATTCAGTGCTGTCCTCAAGAACCTTTGCCCATTAGTGACTTTTTACCCCATGGACTTTGACATGTGAAGATCCAAGGCATTGGGAGATAAAGAATGAAATGTTACGATCAAGAGGGTGGACAGCATAGATAGGATGTTCAACCGCAGATCTCACTGCAGTGCTGTCAGCTACCTGGTTCTCTCATCGCTTGCATGCTGTGCTCAATGCTATGTGATGGATGACTGAGGTTTCAAAGGTTTATTTTGTTTGGTTCAACTATCCTGAACAATCTTCAGCGATTATCCTGTCCTTAACGAAAGCAGAGTAGAATAACTTGAAATACCCGACCCAGCTTGGGTGTCAGAAGCAACATAGCTATGGCATTAGGAGCCCAGCATAGACTATTAATTAACCCTACTTTCCAAGTGTGTTTTGCAGCCAAAATTGAAACCTGTTACCGCGACTAAACTGCTGCAGTTTTCCAGTTAACTAGCTTGAAGGAAGCCTCAGCTGTTACTGCTGTGCAGACACACCCTTAATCTTAGAGGCTAAGGCAATGGAAAGAGATAATCTTGTGCATCCTTGAGGATCAATTGGCCATGTATAGACTTTGGCTTAAAAAGTTCCCTTTTATGTTATTGTTGTTTGCAGTTCTCTTCAAAATGCTTCAGCACTGGCTAGGGTGACTGTGTTTAATTCATCCTCACTGCTGTATACGTCCTCCACTTAAAGGCAGATGGTTGACTAAACAGTCTTCAAACACAGATGCTGAGGGCAGTTACAAAAGTCAGTTATAAAACAGCAAGATAAGGGCAAACATATTGGAGTGTTCACTGTGGTACCCTCTCCACTTGCCTCAAGGATAATCACAAAAAAAAGTTAAGAACAGCAAAAACACAGCAGGGCCATTTCATATTCAGATGCATTAATTTGAAAAAAAATCACCACCACACTATCTTGCAGCAGAGAAAAGCAGCATGAAGGGCACAGGCAAGTGAACAAAACTTCTTGATCTTAGCATCTGAATGCATTTATCGAGTATGTAAAATTGTTGGCATAGATCTCTTCGAAACTGTACAAATGCACAGTACGGCCATAGCTCAACAAGAGGGAGGTATTCTGTGTCCTCTCCTCTCTGTGCATGCTGCTATGTACAGTATGAGTGTGCATTAATACATACGAATTCAGGATCCTAAACTTTCCACTTGTATTGCAGGCCATCTCCTGCCCCACGGGGTGAATCCCACTGAATAACACGGAGTTCCTACAAAAAGACATTCTTTTCCTCCTGTGCAGGTGGAACTGTAAGGCCCCAGAGTGAAAATCATGGTCCAGCCAGCTTCAGCAAGAGAATGATTTCACACCGTGACTGTATGTGTATAGATAGGTACATGCACACATGTCCACACATTCATTCTGTACATATACAAAGGTACACATGTATTTTTACATTCTTTGGTGGCAAAATAATAAAAAAACCCCAACAAACCACAGGGCTGCACAGACTGTGCATCTTTGCTTAATGAATCTGCTTCAGGAAAATTGGGGTTGCTGTAACGGGAGTTATTTTGCCTCTTTAAGGACTGTTCCTTGCATTGACAAAATGCCATACATTTACAATGACTAAAACAGGGCACAAGGAAAGCCAACATAAACACAGCTCACATAGTGACAGATAACTCAGAAAGAGCTCCCTCCTACCCACATCAACACACCATGAGAAGAACCAGACATACGCTTTCACCTACAAGCACTCAAACGCTTCCTCAGTTACTGTCCAGATGTTGTGCTGAGCTGTGGCACACCCTTCTTCTGCCCTGGCTGTGGGGTTTTGCTTTTTGTTGCTTATTAAAATTGAATGAACAGAGGACAGGATTTTGGGAGCAGCAGAGGAGGCTGGCAGGTCAGTGCCACACCGAAAGGTTGTCAGCCTGTGTGCTTCAGATGAACGGCTCTTCTTGTTGCCACCTCTGGGACATCAAACCTGCATCTCAGAGGTGCTGATGAGGCCCAGTGCTTTGGCTTCTTCTGGTGTCAGTCCGCTCTTTAGTGTCCTTCTCACTGCATAGTCAAAAATTCCAAAAGCAGGAAAAAAAACAAAAAAAACCACAAAACCAAAGAAAATGCAAACAATTAGAAGCAATAATTACACAAGACTTTCAGCTGAAAAAAGAATAAACAACACAACTGTTAACATGCAATCTGGGTCAAATCAAAAGTTGCTATGTACTCAGGGCCTCAAGTTCAGAAATACTGAGTAATGCCCTACGCCAAATCCATGGGGGCATCAAGTACTCGGCAACTCCAAACAGTCAGGCAAAAAGACATTTGTCATTTGACATTTAGTCAACAAAAACTTTTAAGGAAAAATACCACAGCATTTTAAGATTTTTTTTGTTTCTCTGAAATTCTATCAGTTGATTTTCAGTCCATAGAAGTATCATCTGCCCTATTATTTTATAGTTTCATAATGATTTTTGAAAAGAGCTTTTGGACCTTTGTAGGGCTCAGTTGAATTTAACACTGTTAAATCCTATGTGACCCTTTAAAGGTGTAAGAAAAACAACCCCAAAAGTTAAAAGATTAAAAATGTGGCTATTTTATAGTCAATTAAAATCATTAAAACTACTGTCTTCATACATGCTCCCCTTCCTTCTCTAATGTTCCCCCATCGGCGTCATCTTTGCCATTAGTAGTCTGCAGCATTTTAGGTGAATTTAAATGATATATCTAGGCCAAAATCTTGTTTCTTAATTTTCTGTGAAGTGTTCTGAACACTAGCCCTGACATAAAACTTTTAAAATTTCTGATTGCCTTTTTTATTCAGAAACAAGTGACGATGTGACTGCAAACACTGAGCATTAGTGTCCTCCCAGTTTTACTGGTGCCATGATTTTCAGGTGGATGGGCTTTAGTTCCAAGATTAAATGGGGTATTCACTCCACACTTTGATGTTCCCCAAGTACAAAATGCATGTTTGGAAGTTTAAGCTGCATGCAAAGCATAAACAGTGACTTTGTGTTGAACAAAATAAATTTGTCTAATAATGAAATCTAGAGGAAACTCTTACAGAAACCAACTGCGAACAGTAGTTAAGGACTTCTTGCATTGCTATTACCTAGCACAATTAAGACCTCTAACTTACTGAGATATTCAGTCCATGTAACTGAAACTGGGTGGTCACACTCAAGGGTCTAGCAGGAGTGAGAGGGATCAATATAGAAAATACGAGGATAAGAGAAAGGGAAAATACGACATAGTTGAACATTTGATACCATGCAGGTAGAACGAATGTGATCTATGTTTGATAGTGAAACCACTTTTGTCGGTTATTGAGGTTAATCAAATGAGCTGGAAGTGCCACATGTGTAATTGTTCCTCCATTATCAAACTCTTACTTGAAAGTTTTTCTTCAAGGCTCACTCCTTTCTCCTACAGTATTTGCATGCTTACTAAACAGTACCAGGAGTCTACGTGGCAGTCTTCTGTGGTATCCGCTTTTTCCTACAGTACTGATCAGCAACATCTTCCAAGTTTAACAATACTTAGCTTAAAGCAGTAAAAACTAAGGTTAAGAAAGACTAAAAAAGTACTACCAGAAGAGCAATACACTTCAAAAAATGCTCTGGTCTCCACGGTACAGAATACCCAACATGGACTTTTGGGTCAGTCCTCATCACTGGCACCCTTTTGAATGTCTCAAATTTGATATCCAAATGTACACGGTGACAAATGTTTATTTCTAGACATGAGCTATGAAATACCTTAGGGTCTTAAGGTCTCGGTGAATCACCCAAAGCTTATTTCTGTATCAAAATGAACTATATAAGGAGTGAAAGAACAAATCCAAGAAAGCTGCAGGAGAAACATTACTGTCTTATTAAAAGCAAAGATTTCCCTGTGCAGTTCACCTGTGGAGCTGCCTGCACTGTCTCTCCCCTGAACATGTTTTTTTTCTGTACCCTCTATAACATGCAGCCAAACACAGACCATAGCTAGCTTGGCCACCAGATAGCAGAGTCATGTTAATAAATATGCGTACAGGAGACTGAACTTTCACAAGATGACTGTCTAGGTGACAATACGTATCCCCACTAAAGCCAAAAGGGAACTGGAAAGCCAAATGCAGAACAAATTTCCACATTTTAGAGACTTTTGCAGAGGCGTCAGACCAAACCTATTCATGACTGCTCTCACACATATCCCCAGCTCTCTCAGACCACAATCATTCACTCACCTTCGCAAACTGAGCACAATAACCACTGTAAAACAAAGCTACTTTTCTTGTCAGATGGTAAGACAGGGAGAGTGAGGGAACAAGCAATTGTTATCCCTGTTTGTAAACATTTAATAGGAACTGAGGTGCTCAGCTAATGCTGGTCGTGTACTGGAATAAGCAAAACTCTGGTCTTATTTATAACAATGTAAATCTGGAATAACCTTCTTTAGGTCAGTACAATTACTACTCCACAAATAACTAGGCTGAGACTCTAACAATTGAAAGGGAAATGTGTGCCTCTGGAACTTCCACCAAGCAGAATGCATGTGTTAAAATTCCTCCATCAGCCTGAGTGACAGGATTACTAGTTTACTAGGAAAAGCCAAGTGGATTTAGAATAACATGTAGGTCTCTCTGAAGAAAATTACAGGAGTTTATATTCAGAAGTCATAATCAGCAGTTAAAATACCATGGTAGAAACCATCTTCACGGAAAAAAAAGGAAGAAAACTACGGAAGAAAACTAAGGAGTCTTCTTTACATAAGCAAGATATCTCTCTGAATCTCCAGATGCCTACCTATCAAACAATAAAGTCTTAGTCTGAGGACCTTGCGTATTAACCCTCGGATGCCTGCAAAAAAGAAATACCATATGCAGCACGTGACGAGGACAAGTGCCCTGTTCTGGGTTTGCTGTGTGACTCACACAAAGGAGGCCAGCCCTAGGTTTGTACTTTTTGTGCCACTGCAAAACAAGTAGGAATGGCAACACTCAATGAATTGCTGGGACATATGCAGCTGTAATTAAACAAAACAATCTCTTTGCATCCCTCAGTTATTGTTCTAACTTATCTCAGCTCTCCTATAATACAGAGAAAGATAACCTGGATTTAATATATTCCAGTAACCTAAGCTTTTAAGGCCAGCAGTTAGGAGAAAAGAGCTCCAAACAATGTAGGACTTTGGCGGTAGTAATGAGATTGTCAAGAAAATAGTTAACAAAAAGCAAAGATACGAAGAATCTCTTAAGTGACAGAATGGTTCCCATAAACACTGACAGCTGCTGACTTGTATAAACTAAGCGTGTGGGGTCAAATACTGCAAAGTACTGTGACTACTGGCACAGTTAAAGCTGTCCACCATCAACAGGCAACCGGAAGGATAACAGCTGACAGAATCATGGTCCAGACTCAAATGGGCTACTTCTTACCCCTGCAATGCAACAGGACAGTCTGACACAGATGAATCCACCCGTAGTTTGAAGCCTTTTGCACTTAGGGAGATGAAAGTGGCCTGATAAAGGGTTTCATTATATAAAAATGATACCTAGTAAGTGCAAATTATTCACAGTACCCTTCCTCATCTGAAGATAGAGTGGATAGATGCAGTATCAGCATTAAAACAAGAACAAGTTCCAGCCCCACTGTTCTCTGCACTGGCTTGTGGACTATGGGGGCTTGTAGGTGATGAAGCCAGGAGAAAGCTGAGTTATCTACAGGAGCAGGGACTCCTCTGGGAGGTGGGTGAACCTTGTCTTGACATGCTGTTAAACAGATGTCCTCAGACATTTGTCTACTTCCTCATAAAGTGCTTGGTAAGATTCCTCTACCTTAGGAAAGGTCATGAACACATTCAGTCATCAAAATTGAATGCAGAGAGATATTTTCCTTCCATGTTTTATAGACATTGCAAAATTACATTTCTCAAACTAGATCTTCACTCTCCCCTCTTCACTGAACTCTGTCATGTCTCTAACTGGACTAGACATAATATCTTGGCTTGTAAAACTCTTGGCCTGCTGCACATCACATTAAACTGAGTTGTGGAATGTATTTTGGAGGCAGTGACAATAAAAATAAGACTTTAAAATGACCTTTTAGGTTCTTTAAGCAATTTTTAAAACATTTGCTAAAGAAACATAACATAGAGAGAAAATAACTTTTACTCTTGTCACAAGCAAGGCCTGCTGAGAACCCATAACCAAGAAACTAAATGTTGTTTTTCTGGGGTCAGAGGGTATGATATTCTTTGTTAATCAGGAAATCTAGAATTTTATTTTGTATCCTGGCAGAATGCAGCGTGCTTATGATGAACTTGATGAATTTGACTCTGCCTGTTGGGTCAAAATCTACACAGATACATAGCCCTCACAGTACACTGGGGATGTTTTAAAAAAAAGTAATGCCCTAAATGTAGCTTTCTCAGAGAATATAATTGTGTAGGGTTTGGTTGTTTTTTTCAAGAGCAAATAGCATTCCTAATTTCCCCTCCCCCTACCTTTTTTTCTTTTTTAAAGATGCAGTGAATACTAAAGATCAGTCTGGCTGGCGCCATTTATTCTTGCATTTGCAATGGCTTTTGGCATGTGTGTCTACACTTGTATGGATGAATCACTTGAAATGCAGAATAGATATGACCATTCTCCTGCTCAAGAAGTCACAGAATTAGTGTCATTCCTATTACAAAGTTGTGGCAGCCACAGAACTTTCTTTTGTTCCCAGCTGCAAAGGTAATGCAGCTGCTAGTTGCTGATTTGGAATGAAGGAAATTCCAGGTGACTGTAAATTACACAGTGAGGACAGCAGGAAGCGCAGATTATAAAAGGCAGTATGGGCCATCTCCATCATCTCATTTCATTTCATTTATCTTAGTTTTATTTTCCGTTACCTATCCACACCCAGCTTGCACGCTCAGCCTATTGTCTCATATATTTACATTTAACATATTCTCTTGGACTTTACTCCAATGAGACCAGCAATGGCGATTTGCAACAGAAAAGTCCAATCCAGACATTTTAATCCTTTTCTGCATTTGTGTATCTTTATGTCACTACCTATATGAGTTATGCTTAATTATGCATGTATCATTGCTTAATACAACTAGGCCTAAATGCTTAATAAAAATACTAAAACATTATGTGCAGAGATTTTCTTACAGGGATTTGTAGGTAAATTTTTGGATTTTATCATGCACATCTCTGAAGAAGTACAGCCAACTGAAATGTGGTCTCTGTCTGGTTCAGCTGCATAGAAAGCTCCAGAAAACAACATATTATTATTGCCCTGCAGCTTTGCTTTGAGTCCTGTCAGCACTTCATAGATGGCACAAGCCTCTCCTAATAGAAAATTCTGTAGTTCACAGCTGTCTCCTGGTGCAACGTATGGTGGCTGTGACATAAAGAGGAGTCTAGCCATGGAAAAGGACAAAGTAGCATTTTGTAAGGAAAGCTCAGCTTGTGTTTCATCTCCAGGTGGCTTACGTTATAGGGAACGAAAAGTAACATTGCTTTAGAGAATCTGTGCTGCATGGAGAACATACTGGCTTTAAAGCAATATTTAACATGTAGTTGAAACTGT
>VZTL01003033.1:11714-26766 GCA_013400535.1 Scopus umbretta | reverse complement strand
TGCTGCCCTCACAAACAGCCTTTGTGGTAGTGGACTCTGCCACATGGGAGATCACTGATCACCCTGCAATAACACTACCTACGTTGACATAGTATCACATGTGTAATAAGTTATTTGGAAGTAAATTTCTTAAATTACACCTTTTCAGCATGCTCTCTTCAGCCACAAAGAAGGTACATACATGTTTTTAAAGACAGCATGCATACATGTTTTAATCATGCCTACTAACAAGCCTGGAATAAAGGTCTGCATTGCTGTTGTATGCTTTCCAGAGAACTATGCGCTCTGAAAAACACGTCACAGAGGTGGAAAACTTTTATATGCAGATTGAAGCAGCATAAACTTGCTGGTCTCAGAATGTCATCCCACTTAGCTTTTAGATTCCCTTAAATGACCTATGCCCCTCTTCCTTCCACCTTTACAAAAGGGGAGGTAAAGTCAAGCCTTTCTCCTTCAACAGATGTAAGGAGGAATTAATCAAAGTTATATGATACAATTACGCAAAGTTCTAATCTTTGGGTCACCCCTCCTTTAAAGCTGAATTTGGACTCCCATGTTTTCCGAAGCCTGTATGTTTTGGCTCACGGGAGGATTAAGTACATCAAATAATACCATCTGCAACAGTTGCTTTGTGGATTACAGATCTCCTGACTAGGATCTGGGTTTAAGTCATTCAGTGCAATTGCAGAAGCCCTACAATAAGCCCTGAGGTGCTAGGAGTTGTGGTTTTCCTGGTGACTTGGATTAGACCTGAATTGCTAGCTAGAGCTGAAAAGGTTTCCCTCATGCCATGGTTCTCACGAAAAGCTGTTTCAGCCCAGGCATCTGTGTGCTGCTGAACTGCACGTGGAAGGGGAGGAAGGTGCTGCAACTGTTGAGCAATTTCTGGTAAACTGAAAAGGGAAGTGTTGCTCACATCACTGGCCATGAGATTATCAGCTTTTATGGTCACAAGTAATTGAATGTCCAACCCAGGATGCTGGGGGCACATTGCTACAATATACAGTTTATTGAGCAAACCAAAAGCAAGCAAGCAAAGTTTAGCAATAACTTAAGAGCCTGATCATTTAACTCCTTCCTTTCTTCCACTGCAACGATGCTAACACAGATCATATCAGCTTGGTTGTTCAATGGGAAATAGTATCACTCCTGCCTCCAAGCCAGAGAAATCAGTATTTGGAAAGAGAGAACAGTATTAAGAAAATTATAAACTGTGTTATCTCAGAAATGAATCTTTTGCTTAAACCAGCAGAGCACAGATGAGGTCAATCTTTCTGCGTGATACACAGTACTGTGTGTTAACAACCAGGACAGGGGCAATGAGCAAAAAGGCAATCTCTGCAGACTACTTAACGTGCCTCCACTGCACTGACATCTCTGGAAGAGCGCAAGTGAAACTCAGCTCAGCTTTTACTTGTAGCTGTACCAGAGAACTGGAAGAAATCTGCTTCAGAGCCAGAGTCCAGTCTTTCCTTCCTGCAGGCACCCTCTCATAGCATCTCTTTTGGAAACAACAGAGCTTTATCCTAAAAGCTGTTTACAGTTCTTGTCATCACTGATGCTACGGCTTCAGAACCTTACTCAAATGAGGATTTGGAATTTTTCCTAGTGTCTGGACTAAAGTTACAAAAAACCAGATAGTTTTTACCTAATTACCCTTCAGCCAATATCACCCTTTCACTTAGTTTTCCCCGCTATGCTTTGTCCTATGACTTCATTTTACCTTTACAAACAAGCCAGCTTCCATAAGATTTTCATTTTTATGAAATTGCTTCTGTATCAGATAGAGCTTGTTATTTTTATCTCTCTATATATATACCTGTATAAAAAGATTAACAAAATTCAGTGCGATGTTATGAGTCATTACATGTCTATAGTAAAAATATATTGTCCAAAACATTCTAGGATTATATTTTCTGACAGCCACATCTTATTCTTGGCTCCTGTTTATCCTGTGTTCAGCTACAACTCCAGCTACTCTCCTTTGTCACTTTCAACATGTGAGCTCTTAGAGTGCCTTCTTATGAATTCAGAACTATATGATCTTGCACATCATACTATGACATTTACCCCCTCTTTGCTCCCCCCCCCCCTTTTTTTTTAACTCCAGGTCTTAACTCTGATGCATTCTTGCATAATCCTTCCTTTTGCTTCTGTAAGTTTATTACATGCCTAATTCTCATGCTACCATCACTACTGCAAATACAAACAAGATAGGTGTATGGACACCACTGTGAAGAATTATCCTATAAAACTTCTTCCAGTCTGACAGTTTTTCTTTGTTTCCCTTGTCTCAGTTTGAGATATTACCCTTTTTCTTCCCGTATTGTATGAATACTTTACTGATTTACAGGTAGGCTAGATTTGCCACATTTGTCCTGGTTATGAAATCAGTTATCAAAAATATACAGCTCTAAGAAATAAACTCACATTATACTTTATCTAGTTTTGTGAGTAAGGATAAGATTTCTATTACAGAAAGACAGAGCACACATGTGAGAAGTTTCAAGTAAGCAATTTTGGAAAGCACAGCAGCTTCCAGCTATCTCTAAGGAGTCTGGGCTTCAGGAGATCAGTTCAACAATGTCACTGTTCAAAAGGAAAAATAGGAAATGCAAGCAAAAGATATAAATGTGCTAAACTTCCTGGAAAAGCCAAATACAGGAAAAGGCTTAAAGCTATTTTTATTTTGTTTCTTAAAGGAGAAGACACATATGAAAGTATCAAAGCCCCATTACAATCACACCAGGCTCCCAGGCTCAAAAAAGCTGAACTTGCTGAAGATAAGCTCAAAAGTCAACCACGAGGCACATAAATGATTTAAATTCCTCGTACGACACTGTGCATCCAGCACAAGTTAATGCTACTGCAGAGCTTGGTTCCCACTCTGCGCTTACTGAAAACAATCAGCGAGCCCCTCTGAGGAACAGAAATGGCTTTTTTGAGACTGAACAGGAATGTGATTTAGCATGTTAAGAGTCCAAAAGTACTCAAAAAATGCTCTGTAGTAGTTAATTTTTGGAGAAAATAGTGATTGAACTGACGCAGAGAGGCACTACAAAAGCCTTCTCTCAGTACCAGGACAAATTTGCAGTTTGGCTCGCATGCGTCCAAGCTGTACGTTGCTGAGAAGAGCTGGAGTTCTTCTGAGGGACCGTACACAACACAGCTGCCACACACAAACCAGATAAAAGCTCAGTGTAGTTATGCAACCAATAGCTCTTCAGGCCACCCAGAACTCAGTAGTCTGTCCCAGTCCTATTTCAACTCAACTACAGCTGATTTTGTTCTAAACTGACAAATAACACACTTGTATGAGTTGTACCTATTGGCTTTCTGATGCTGCTTTTCATTGCTGCACATCCCTCTCTGTGATCCTTAAAGTCATTTGATAATTCATTCCCATCTTCATGTGAGCTCTCACAGCTGCAAGACTCTTCTGAAGAACAGTTCGATAAAGAGAGAAGTCCACAACCCCATACTTACAGCTGGGCCAGGGACCAGAACGGGAGTCAGGGAAATGCCATGCACAGCTCAAGGAAGGAAGGAGGCAGCCCCTTCCCAGATACATAAGATGAAGGACCTATGTTTCAAGAAATAAGATCCTATGTAAACTAAGACATTGCATGTGGTACCTTTTCAAAAACCCTTTGTGAAGATACTTCAAACTGGGTTTTATAGTGCCAGCCTTTTAAATAATACAGTAGTTTCCATTCGTGTGTATATTACTACTAGCAGAATATGAAGAGGACACTCCTAAAAGAAACAAATCCAAGGTTTAATACATTTTTTTGCCTGTGACAGCTCATTGTCCAGATGGGAAGGTACCAGGTATTACACATCTGTGAACGGCAACACTAGAACGGTTTTGCAAATTTTTGCTGTTAATAAAATCATTGAAGCAGGAAGAGATGAACGAAGATAATCATCACAATGTATGGCACCATCAACAGTTACATTTTTCAGTGGAGTGCTTCAGTGCTTTTTACAGTAATAATGGCAAGGACTCTTGTGCCTGTGTACATCTTCGATACAGTAAGCTCCATTTCTCCTCCTCAAGATAAAATGCTTTTCAGAGTTCAGCAATGAGACGACGTTTATTCAGAAACACTCAGACGACACCCACACGCATTCAGCTGGCATCACGTGCTAGCTGCTGAAACACAGCCGCCGCTGGGCAACAGGCCACGGCACAACTCTTCGGGCGCCCGCAAGACATATGGAAACCCCAGGATGTTCCGGGAGGTGGAATGTGAAGTGTTATTGAAAGACTCATTGTGTTTTCATTTTACAAAAGAACAGTTCAAATGCTACTCCTTTCTTTGAGAAACTATTCTATGTATTTGTTAGAGAAGGCCCGAAAGGAGAAAGGCAGAAGCCTACACTCAGTTTGTTTTTAAAGTTCGGAGTCTGTTCTATTTTAGTCCATGCAACTACGTGCTTGGCAAAGGATTCCTCCTAAACCATCAGCCAGAAATCTAGGCAAAGGCTTTACAGTGCTGTAAAGAGCCACAATTATCCTTGCACAGGCACCGGCACAGAGACAGAGGAGAGGTAGCATGCGACTTCCATGGTCACTGGAGATGCAGGTGACTTCTGGCATGAAACACATTAGCCTTTGAAACGGTGCTCTCATGAAACAGTCTGGACGGGCTTTTTCCTAGTGTGCAGAAAAGCCAGAACGCAAGTTTGCTTCAAACCCACCACAGTGTAAGCCTCGCTGGAAACACACCTTGGATCCCAGGCTGACTCAAGAGGCAACACAAGGACATTTTTCCGGGCAGGAGCGCTGCCCTCTGTCCCCCGTCAACAGCAGCATCTAATGAGCTTTCAGCAGGACCGAAAATGCGATTGAATAAAAACATATCACAAAAGTGTCAAGATGGAAAATGTCATAGCTCAACATTACTCAGGAGATAAAAATTAACTCTAATGTTCACTGAATACAAACATGAAAAAAAAAACCACTACGCATGTAGCAAATGAATCATTAACGGTACTGAAAGGAGAGGAAAAGAAAGATTTCACTACTTCAGTGTTTTACAGGAAACTCGAAAAAAACCTTTGCTTCTTATCAGATCCCATGACAGTTAAACATCTTAATTCTGGCACACTTATTCATGACTTTGTGTTACAGGGAGGGTTATCGCAGGCTGAAAACCCGCTTTGAATCTTCACAGTAATTTTGCAGAGAGGGAGTTCTGGGTGGATTCTTAAAGGAGAACAAAGGGACAAGGCCAGTTAGAGCGGGACCAAAGAGCTGTGCTGGGGCAAGGGTGGAACACACTCCTTCCATTACGATTTGAATTTGGCCCTGGAAACTTTGTCCAAAAGCAGTACAATCCAGAATGCAGGATAAATTATTCCTCTGAAGTGCTTAGGAAGGAAAAAGCAGCCTGAACTACCACTGCACTGGAAGCTAGTGCCTTCAATCTGGGAATAGCTACACTTTTTTCCTCTACTGTCTGTATTACACAGGGATTTGGAAGGGAAAAGATAAAGGTGGCAATCAGGAAGCTTTCAGAAAAGATGGAAGAAGGGCAGCGTCAAAAAGGATCTGTGCTACCAGTCTCAAAATTTAAGTGGAAGATTTAAAAATACATTGGGTTTTTTTGTTGTTTTTTTTTTTTTTTAATAACAAGGGGAGAACAGAGCATTAATGGCAGAGCAGAATTACTCATGAAAACCTGAATTCTTTTTTACGGTGTCTTTGGCTTATTTTCTAGAGTTCCTTGCAAAACACTGCCATTACAACACATGGCTTAGTCTCCTGGAAACTGCAGTGCAGCCACCACTGCACAGGTAAATTCTATTAATCTCAAGCCTTAAGTATGCTTTAAAACCAACACGCTTCTTAGCACAGAAATCCCCCCCAGCTGGTAAAGCACAGCTGACAAGACAGGCAGGTCTCAACAATGACAAAACCCATGCTGAGTGCAGGGGCAAAACACTAAATTGTCCAAGAGTCCCATCTCCACTGAGGTATATGCATGGCAAAGAACAGACTCTTCACAAAATCTATATTTGTTTTTTGTTTTTTTTTTAAAAAAAAAGTTAGGCTAATGCTTTAGAACAAGAACAAAGACTATGAAGGAAAGCTAAACCAAGGGCTTGTTAACAGCTATTTCTGTGTACCTGTTGAAGACCTTGGGGATAAGAATTTGTTAATTGAGAGCCAAGTTAACTCCACTGCTAACAGAGCTCAGCCAAATACTTTCTTATCTCTCTAATCACTGATGGAATGAAGAAACTAGGAATCAAAATGAAAAAAAAAATTCAAACACTTGCATGCCTTTGGTTCTCTTATCTACTAAGAATCAAAAATGGGCAACAGACTCTTAATTTTGTTTTCCTCTCTGCAACAGGAAGATTCACAGAGAGACTTAACTGTAGTAGGCTTAGAGGCATAGAAATGTTTGTTCTCTCAGGAAAACTGCATCATCGCTGCTTTTCCTAATCTTATTTGGAGGAGGACACGACCGCAGTATGCCGGAGTACATTTCCACTCGTTAACAAGAAGCGAAGGACAGTTACGTGGGTGCTCAGCTGTGTTGGAGGTAGACAGAGTCTCTTCAGCACCAGAGAAAGTCCTGAGCTCAAGGGACTGAAATGCCCAAGGAAATTAGGTACTTGGCTAATGTCAGCTCCCGCTAAGCACCTAACAAAAGGCACGAATAGAGAAAGTGACAGCAAAGGAACTGCTGGAGACCTGCTTTAAGGCTGTGTGACGCCAGGCCAGGTAGCACTAAAGACACATCAGTCTCTCCCTGTGACCTGCCAGCCTGAATGCACGGGCTATCTTCACCCCACTGGTAACAGCTGTTGACAGAGGAGCAGCTTTCAAGAATTTTGGACTGCTAATAATAGCTTTTAGAAAGAACATGAACAAAAGAATGAGTTTAAAGGATAACCAGGTAAAATGTTCAAAATAAGGACTTAACAAGCCAAAGCACTTAAGAACTCAAATCTCATTCAAGTCAAGAGGAGACTTCTCAATGTCTGACACTTTACAGAACAGGATTTTGGTTGCCAAAGGATTTTCCCTACCTAGTAATTCATCTCCTGGCTACAGACTTCTTGTACCTGGGAAGGTAACCTGTTCCAGGTAGCTTGAGGAAGATTACTACATTAGAAAACAGAGAATTTATTTGTGAATTAGGACAGCAAAATGGTCACTTTCTGCCACCCATTCTGGACGGCATGCAAATCCACGTCTCTTGTACCTCTCACCCACACATTGGTTAGCAGCTTCTTCCTCTATGGGGAAGCCGTTGACAGTTTGCCAGTGGCTCATTTGGCTCCCTTCTTCTTAATTAAACCCTCATTCAAATGAGGACTGGAGGATGACCCCTTTTCCCTTGTAATGCTTTAAAATGCAATTAACAGTAAATAGTACGTCTAAAATGTGCCTAGACAGACACAGACAGGTTCCTGAAGCAGAAACATTTGCTGCAAGCAACAGTCATTCTGGACACAAGGTGATGCGCCAGGGCAAGCCAAGAAACAATTGGGTTTAATTAACTTACATTTAATGAACACAAAACCTAGACACTGTATCCCATAATAGCTCTGTCTCAAACACCGTCTGATCAAATCCCTTGGTCTGTGGTGTAACAGTCCTTCCCTTTCCATGCCACTTGGATGCCTGCTATTTCAGTGATGCCAGGGGCTGAGCAAGATGTTTTCCCTGGTGCTCTGACAGCGTGCTGTACCCTGGGAAGGAGCCGGTTCACCTGAGGCTGCACCCAGAGCAGCTCCTGTCATCAGAAGGGCTTTATCCAGTCACATCCCTCCTGCCACTTGGGGATGGGAGGGACTTGTTTTCACCAAATTCTTTGGGAAGAGGGATATATTATCTCAGCTGCTTCACTTCCATATTAATTAGAAAGTATGTATCAGCTGGGGCTGATAAAAGACTTTTGACAACTGCATACAAGACACAAGAACATTATCTGCATAGTACAAGACTACAAGCTTGCACACAAGAACACTCTTCTAAGTCCAATTCCCCTTTCCCATTCTCATCCCCTTTTGGTTCTTCTGTGTGAAACAGAGCTGATAAAAGCTCAGTTTCTTCAGCGTGAGCACAGAAGGAATACTGATGATTTTATATGCATTTGGAGACATTCTCAGAAGAAACTGAGGGGTTGGCAGGAATTAAGGAAAGTTAGCAGTCTACCTGCCTGTATAAGCTTGAAATAACCCTAAGCCACATGCTGCTTGACTCATCTAGTCTCAAAATCCTGGTGCCAATCTACCAAGAGTTCTTTTACCCTATGCATTCGCAACACTCTCTTGGACCTTTGGTGACTACACATCACAGCTTGGCAACCATCATCTAAACCAACAGATAAGACTGTTAAAAGAAGTGACTACCCAACATATGCAAATTTTTTAAACCCTCTCTCCAATTTCCTCCCCTCTGGTGTTAAACAGGTACACAGTAAAACAAACAAAATATTCAACTGAAAATAGATTTTCTGTCTAGGTAGCTTTTAAGAACACTGAATGATGAAAAGGCCTGAACCCCCAGCACAGAGACTGGTTTAGTGAACAGCCCAAGAGAAGGCAACGAACGCTACAGAGCGAAAGGAGGAAAGTAAAAAGGGGCTGAAGCTGTCAGTTCTGGCAGAGGGGAGAGGCTAAGAAATAAACTTCCAAAACGTAGAGTAAAGCCCAGGATGGAAAGAATCAGAGTCAAAGCCAGGTTGTCCTTGAATATGCTCACACCCTATCAAAGGCCTGACCAAGATACTTTATCAGAAATAAAACCTGAAGGCTTGATTCAAGCAGTGAGCCTTACTTATTTCGTGCACAGCCACTGATATGAGTTTGAAGGACCAAAATTCAACTTTGTTACTTTTAGAAAACCTATACTGCTTAACTCACTGTGCATCCTGAGCCACACAGATACAGTTAAGTGTCTGTTGGATTTGGCAGAACGAACACCCTTCTGACCTGCAGAAAAAAAAAGAATGAACAGTTTGAAGTGGGTTTGTTTGGAACCATAGGCTGTTCTATGTGTATTTAAAAAAAACAGACAAAACCTCCCACACCTTTCTGTGGCACAGCAATTGTCACTTTAAAGGATTTTTCACACCCCTGGTTCCTTCAGGGGCCACTCTGGATGCAAAATAGATATGCTGTGAAATAAAAGCTACTTTACACCACAATGTTGCCATTATTTAAGATCTAGCTCTACTCCCGTTCTTTTTTTTTTTAATTCAGCACAACTTTCTGCACACTCAGCCATAGATACATGATGCAGTTTATCCAGCTCTTGTATTACAGTTTTCTCCACTAGCTGATTTCAGCGGATATCTGAACACTGCCCCGTTTGATCTGGGCCTACTGTTAAATTCTGAAAGGAGTCAGGTAACCTTGAAGCACCACGAAGAATTCACAGTTCTCACTGGTGACAATACTTTTTATTAGAAAGAATAACAAAGTGCTTTCCACAGGATTCATAAGAGTTTTTAAGAAACTTGATTTTTCCTTTTTGTATGGACAGTTCAATGTGATGACTTTTCAGTGCTAACAGGGTTCTTCAAGATTCTTCTACATGTAGAGTTTCCTCTCCGTACACAGTAGTTCAAACATTTATGCATTTGGCAGGTGTGGAACAGTACTGAAGAGTCCATCCTTTAAAAAACAGAGGTTATGTAAAAAGCTTTCAATAAGTTACACTGAACAACAGGAATTACATCATTTGTTGTTTAACACAGATTTAAGGGACACAATTCCTTCATACAGTCCTACACACAGATGCATAAAGGTGCTTTCAGTTCTATCAAGAATAATACTCATATATACCAATATAAGTAACTTTACCAATTTTTACTATATAGACAAAAGTGAAATTGTCTTTTCTTTTTTATTCAATTAACCTTCTGCTTTTTAGCTAGGGACATCCTTTGAACACTTGGTGCTTCCTCTGCCTTGGAACTACATCTGGACGGCAGGAAGAACACAATGCAAGGACTGTTCACCCACACCCCCCTCACTTTTGGCACATGCTTACAATCCGATTTCTTTTGACACATATATGCATCTTTTTCATGCATTTCATTTTCCACCCTTTAGGTCTGATTCTATCCCAGTCCCCTTTTTTCCTTAACCCCTCTTTCCTTTCCTGCAAATGTCAGGGAGATAGTGTACCAATAGCACAGAATTAGGACAGATGATTTGGTGCAAATTCTTATATACAATGGAATGTATGAAACCAAACAGCTGAGGGGTATCTTCCATGCAATACATTATTCTTCTTTTTCATTTTCAGTCAACCTAACTCCATTAGGAAGGATATTTTTTCAGATTTTTAAAAATGAAAAACATCTACAAAGGACAAGACATAGTAATTACCCTTCAGAGAAACCAACGTTCCAGAGAAAAACCAGAGAAAAATGTTCACCGTACACAATCTTAGTCCAAAAGCTACCTTTGCCTAGAGTACCTGTATACAAACATGAACATCAAAATGAACACTGAAATGACTTCATGAGTGAAACAGTCATAGTTATGCACATAATAAAAGGTTACATGCATATAAATAATTTCCTTGCTGAACTCATCAGTCACACCCTTGGTTCATTGTTCCCCATTCCTTATGTACAGACCAAAATCACCACTCCAGGAAATACTACGTGCCATCTCACTGCACGGTGTCTTCATGCAAGAGTACTGCTGCAACAAGGGTATCACAGAGACACTTTTTCTTACAGGACAGAAGGAACTGGATGAGATCCTCTGCACAGTAAGTTGATTGTGGGAAGAAAGGAAGGATTTTTTTTTTTTAATGACAAGATGCTTTTGTAGTACAGCCCTTATACAGGAGAAGAATATACATAAACCCACTATTACAGCTATACAAATATTCAAAGGTGTAAAAGATGTTCTGCTTTCTAAAGGACTTGAAACAAAACCAAAGTTTACCCCTAGGCACTTGTGAGTACAGAGCTCCTGCCTCTGAATTCAGCCTGTACTTGCTGCTTGCTTTAGGACTTCCAGCTGTGAATAGCAAACCCCTGCATCCAGGAACACCTTCTGTTATCAAATGCTTCTCCGTCATCAGCGTAACTATTTAACTAGGTGCCAATTAACACAGCTTGCCATCTAAACACACAGCTGGGCCTTAGTCCCACTCCCCTGCAGTCTTGCTGGGTCAGCAGAGCCTCTTGGATCCACAGTCGAGGCCATCTGAAGATCTGGAGAGAAGACCTAGCTCCTCAGAAGGTAACCAGGCATTCATTAGAAGCACAGAGACATGTCTAGAGATGGTATTCAGGCACATAAAGGCTTTAAAGGAGCTGGGCCTTCAGATTCACTGCCCTAAAATAACAATTATTTCACCAATAGGAAAGTCTGTAAGGATCGGGCTCAAGGGCCCTGGAAACAGAGCCCAGCAATCAATGTGATGCATGTAAGGCATAAAATTGGCCTTGAGAATCCAGTTGCAGGATTGGGACCATAGAGAAGCCCCCATTAACTTCCAAACTCTCTGAATAAGACAGCATTTTCAACTAGTCTATTGTTGATCTCTGCTAGTACAAAAATGTCGAGGAAAAAAGTCACCACAAAAGGTTAAGTAGTTTTCTGTAAATTTCACATCTTCTATTACATTTCTTTAAGTAAATGTATAATTTCACTCTACTGTAGATGGAGTCAATTTTGCAATTGGCAGCCTATTTAGTAAAGATTCTCTCTCATTTTACTGTTTTTCTTTACATTAGCACATTCAACTTGGAATTATTCAATACACCGCTGGTGTGGCTCCTGGGGAGCCAGAGTGAATTTTGCACTTACTCTTGAATGTACATATGCTATTCTTCAATTTGTGTTGCCCGTGACATGCACCTATAGATAGGCATTTTTGTTGCCTAGCGTGGGAATGAATCAGTTAAGACTACTAAATAAAATGACCACCTGATTTCAACTACAGTCTTGCCTTGCGTGAGGAAACAGGTCTGATTTGCTTATGTATGCAAAGCTTCTAGCTTGTCTCGGGTCCACAGTGCAGCAAATTAGGGAAGCGTTAAGAGATCTGGTCTGATATCTATCTGGTTGTTCAGACACTTCACACACGATCCAGAGGAAGCAGACACTATTCTAGCAGTGCCAACTGGAATGGCAACTCTCCAACACTGCAGCTGTAACTACCTAAAAAGTCCATGAATTATCCAATTATTTATCTTTAGAAGGAGGGCTGGTGGAAAAGAGCAAGTATATAAAAAAGAAAGAAAAATAGCAGCAAGAGCTGAGTACATTTCCAAAAACAAGGCAGAGCTCCGTTAGACCATTTGGCCAATATAGGAGTGCAATTCCTCCTAAACAACAGCTGAAGCCTTGGGTGAAGTCACTAATATTAGTGTAAAAGCATTTTGCTGGCACAGCTTGTTTCCTGTGGGAAAGCTTGCTATAAACTATACTAACCAAAGACGCTTTCGTGTCGGGAAGTTGTATTCACCTTATGAACGTTTATCATTGTAGATTTGTTAGCAAACCTCCCTTGTGCAGATTTAGCTTTTCAGCAAAAAACCTAGCAAATTATGCAGATTCAGGGAACAAACAGCACACGAGTGAAACAGGACACTCACATCAAGTGTCCTCTTAAAACCAGACAAGAAATTTATCGCTATACAAAGCAAGAACGTTCCAGGGGGAGAACAAAAAGCCAATCCTTGGACTAAGGCCCCAAGAGTACAGAAAACAGTACATTGGACACCATTATATTACAAACATCTCTTTTTTTTGCCCTTCAGAGATGTAGTTGGGCACTGCTGACTTTGCTTAAAATGCATAATTTTCGTTCCCCTCACCCCAAACATTGGAAGTTCAGCAAAATGCAATTCAAAGCATTGCAGCTTTTGATATGCCACCCATTTACTTAAACACAAAAATCCACTGACATAGTGACAGTGTTGAAATACATAACCCAAACATCATCTATAAAATTTTACTGTTGTACATAAATAATGACAAGGCACAGAACAGCAACCAGTCCAAGAGCTTGTAGGCCAAGAAACCAGAGCATAACCCAAAAGAATATAATTATTACAGGTTCTACTATCCGTTCTCCAAAGTACATCCTTGTGAAGCCTATTCTGATAAGGCTTTTGTTTAGTTCACCGAAGAGAGTCCCCATCTTTTTATAGTCATCTATTACAGGTTCTGTGGTGTGGTTTCTTTGTTCTTGCTGGACCTGCGGACAGAAGACAAAATTAGGAAGTATGTTGTACAATCGGTTCTTATTACTGTAATTTTGAAGAAGTCTCAGCTGTTTCAATTTGAATGCAATAAGACAGGCATGCAATAAAGCTACTCCTTAAATTGAGAATTTGAAAACGTTATGTAGCTTGTACTTTGGTACAACGTTAAGGATGACACTTGTCCAAACTTGCGACATTTCAGTGATACTACAACCATATGACAGCCCGTCTCCCCTCTAGATGCCACTCTAGAAGGGTACAGCTCTCCTGTAGGTCATACATCTTACCTGTCTGTGCAACGCGGATGTCAAATGGACTCAACCAAAATGGAATTAGATGCCTGTACCTTCAGGAAGAGGATTTGACTGAAGTAGATTTGTTATAAATTATTTCCAGAATATCTTCAGAGTCATGAGAACGATACAAAACTATTACGCATGAACTATAAAGTATTTCTCGCCAAAGCACAGGGAACTGAAGGACTACTATCATCACTGAAAGAGGGGCACTGAATTCAACCAGGGAGAAGGCAAATATCCATCCTGACGTTGGCATAGGAAGCCATGAAAGTCAGGCAAAGGAAGACAGACCCAATGACCACACAGATGCAAAGTGGTGGTACAAAGAAACTAAGGGGAGGGGAAACAAGTTCTGCAGTTTTTCCAAAAAGAAAAATGATGGGGCAAATGCATAGGAAGGCAGAAGCACATCTTTAGATGAAGATACCATGTTTAAATATCACTGCAGAAAACATGAGACTGTTTCAACATGTAAACTGTAACTAGGTTAGAGCTTGAAATCCCATCTCTCCTTTCCCAGTGTCCAGAGATCCTTTGCACAAAACCTTAGAGCCTCGGGTTTGGGTATGACGGGGTGAACATGCTCTCAAGATGATGAACTGAGTTTTCTAATCCTTCCATTAGGCAGCAATGAAAACACACGCAGCATCAGTATTTCAGTCAACAGATCAATAGGTCCAACAAATTGCCTGCAAACTCTATGTCTACCCCTGGATTCAAAGCAAACGTGTATCTTTAGTTCTGATTTCAAGGATGAAGGCTATTCTGTGTGCCTGGTTACATGGCATGGTCTTGGTGGAGAAACAGAAATTCCCTCCCTCAGCAGCGCCAGGCTCTCCATTACATAGCAAGCAATAAAGTGAATTCCCATTCCCATAGAAAAACATCCAGCAAAGACCAAAGGAAGCTAATGTTTTTTTCTAGGCCAGACTTTAGGCCACAATACAGAACCTTCTGACTGAATGAAGGTTGGGTAAAGCTGCTACTGAAAAAAAACCCCAACAAAACCCCTACAGTCCCTCAGCTGTGTGTGCTTATTTGCTTATTCATAAAGATTTTGGTTTAAGCTTCAGTTCTGAATCCCAGAAAGGGAAGGGTGCAGGAAGCCTAAATAGTAATGAATACCATATTCAGTTTTTCTGCGGTTCTACAGAAGAGCCTGAACATGGAGAACTGCAGTACTGGAGGTTACGTACTGACAGCCACCGCCTTCTCCGTTTTCAGCCTGCTTCTCTGGCCCAGGTTGTTTTCTCCCTCTCACTGGATATGGAAACCCCAGTTTTCAGCATTTTGGCTTTAACTGTGCCTTATTTAATTCAAATAAATATTGACTCCTCTTTAATTCCAGTGTTTCAAGATTAGTGTCTTCAAGAAAGGCAGAGCCCATTATAAGCCCCTGCAGACTCGGCAGGGCAGGGTGCTTGCCACCCCGGGAACACAATGGTATTACAGGAACTCTCACCCCTCTATTCCCAAAGAGCACAGAGAGACAAGCAAACTCTTAGCCTAAGTGGTATACTGATCACAACAACTAGGGAAAAGAGAAAG
>VZTL01003033.1:256-11684 GCA_013400535.1 Scopus umbretta | reverse complement strand
AAAAAAAAAAAGAGAAGGGAAAATATATTTACTTGCTTCCTGCATGCAGAGATCACAGGGAGCGTGTGCCTACGGGATGATGGCACAGGGGATCAGAGCGCAGCTCACACCAAGCGACGCAGAGACCACTTCTGAGAGAAAGTTAATGTGTGCAGGAGAAATCACGACATCTTCTAGCAAAGTAGCTTAGGCTTTGAGCCAGTGAACAGTGCAACCAGGATGGGAAAAACAAACCAATCACTTTGCCTCTGGATTATTAATGGCATTCAGCAATGTGCTGGAAGCCTTCGCACAGAGCAAGCAGAGTGCCGCACTCGCAAGGAGGCCGCCAGCAGGCACATTTCCACGAGGTCCGTCTCGCCGGGCCAGCTGAGCACGCGAACGGTACGTGTCCAAACTGACGTCTCTCCTGGTATGAGCCAGCTTACAAGACATGGGATTTCCCTAGCAGCTCCATTCTGCTTTGATAAGCTAACAGCAAGAAGTTGCACAGAGTCTCTTAAGCAGGGTACAGAGTCAATTCCACCTTACTTAAGCTGTCCAGGTCTGTTTTATTTAGGATTTGTTTGGTTTTTACATTTTTTGTTTTTGATTTTAAAGCAAGACTTTATCTCACACTCTCCTTCTCAAACAAGGGTAGATTAATGAATCCCTAAAGTGATTACGCAAAGCAAGCTTTCAGGCACAGAGACTGACAAGTACGTGTTTAATTACAGAAAAAGTGTCAAGTTATTTTTCCAAATATTTTCAAGAGCTTACAAAACCTTTCAGAATGATCATGGAAATTCCCAAGATTTCAAAGTCTACTTCTGTTAATTCAGGCTGAGTATATCTTGCTTCAGGCCACTCAGCAAAAAACAAGTGAAGCTGAAAAGAGATGATCAACTGCAAAACACAGATAGCATATTTTTCTTTACTATTGCATAATATTTCACATGCTGGACAAATACGTTTCTGCAGAGGTATAGCTAAAAAAGAACCATTAGGGCAAACATTTGTAATGTTACAATACTCCAAATTGCTAAAAAATATTAAACCAGCTTTAATATTGCACCTAGAAGTTCTCTCACTAATTTTCAGGGCGACAGTAAAACAGCATACCGTCCCCCATATGTGCTAGTAGCTCTCAAACCACATCCTTAGAACAAATACTTCCATTTTTCCCTAAAAGTACTTTTCTAAGAGTTTTTAGAGATCAGCTAACTTCAGCAAGCACACAGTTCCCAGCCGACTCTTAATTTTCATAGGTTTCATACTAAATCCTGCTGAATCAGGCTGAAGCTAGACAGAAACTGCTGTAACAGAAAAATGCGGAAAGAGAAATGTACCCATTCTGAGCAGCCGCCCCCTTCCCAACAAAACAGTGCTTCCTCATTTAAAAGCAAAAGCAGTTTCTATTTCAAAGTTGCTATTTTTAAAAATTAACAACCCAACCTTGGCTTCATAACTTTTAAGAATATTTTGTGTATCAAGAGGGAGCAGAGGGAATTTCTTTACCTGCACCTAGTCCCAGAGAAAGCATGCTTTCAAGGTCTTTACAGCAGCTCTTCTCCTCATAGCTGACACGTGCTATGCAGGGGGCACACCCAGACTTCACATGCCACAACGCAGGGGGGAACGTGAGAGAGGTCTGCTTCATCTGCAGTAATTCGTTTGCCTTTCCTCACTCTTTGAAAGGCAGAAGCAATGAAGTAATTCAAAGGGGCTGGGGGAGCATTTGTTTCCTAACTTGATGTTTCTCATCAAATTGCTGTAATGAATTACTCCTTACTGTAATTTAAATTGATTATAAATCTAAGTGATTTTATTTTAGACATAGTGGGATCATCAATGCCCTTAAAACAAATTACACAAACAGATTCCTTTATACAAATGTACAACCACTGTGTATTACTTCACTGCCTCAATTCCCTTTTCATTTTATATTCCCCAAATGCTTTCATATAGTGTAATACTTTTTTTTTTGTTATTTAAAAAATATTTCACAGCATCACAGAATAGTTAGGGTTGGAAGGGACCTTTACAGGTCATCTAGTCCAACCCCCCTGCAATGAGCAGGGACTTCTTCGGCTAGATCAGGTTGCTCAGAGACCTGTCCAACCTGATGGGGCATCTACCACCTCTCTGGGCAACCCATTCCAGTGTTTCACCACCCTCACTGTAAAAAAAATTTCTTCCTTACATCCACGCTGAATCTACCCTCTTTTAGTTTAAAACCATTACCCCTGTCCTATCACAACAGGCCCTACTAAAAAGATTGTCCTCATCTTTCTTATAAGCCCCCTTAAGTACTGAAAGGCTGCAGTAAGGTCTCCCCGAACCCTTCGCTTCTCCAGGCTGAACAACCCCAATTCTCTCAGCCTGTCCTCATAGAAGAGGTGCTCCATCCCTCTGATTATTTTTGTGGCTCTCCTCTGGACCTGCTCCAACAGGCCTATGTCTTTCCTGTACTGAGGTCTCCAGAGCTAGACACAGTACTCCATACTCCATTTTGCATTTGGTTTCTATTTTTGACTTTAAATTATTTAAAATTAAAAATAGACTTGTCATATGGAACAGAAAGGGAAGTGTCTCATCTGTCCCATTGCTCTGCATGTATGCACAAACATTCTTCACAAGCCTACTGCAGTACCTGAAGGTTCCCACCAAGCACCTGGTTTTCTCTTTGTCTTTTCAGATGTTTGGTGTTACCAAATTTCCTTCCCTATTCAAAATGGCATATTTTCATCAGCAAAGCTGTTGTCTGCTGTCTCCCACTGTTTACTGGCAGAAAGTCAGAACTTGAAGATCCAAACTCTGAAAAACTTTACTCTGGAAACTTTGGAACCAAATTTACCCAGCTGGCCAAATGGCTTGGGAGCCTGGATGCTTTAAGGAGAACCATGACCTGCATGCCCTCTCCGAAGCAGGATGCCATAAAAGGACCTTTTCTCAGTATGAAAATCTCTGAGGAGGTTGCAGAGGAGATAGTAAGCACAAGTTCTGTCCACTTCCAGCACAGCTGGTGCTCCTACGTCCCTGAAGTGCTTCTGAAAAAAAGACTCCCATGTAATTGAATGTTTTCCTGGACTAGCTTTAAAACAACAGAGAAGGTAAAGTCAACTCAGCCTACTGAACCCAACAAACATCCAGCTGTGGCTTTACCAGTTATGTTCATCATCAACATAACACACAAAATTACGTGTGTTCTGGCCACTAACTACCCTTGCTTACGGCAAACTTTCACCACATTCACTCAAAGTCACTGCTGCCTAAATTCAGGAAAGCACATGGTAAGGCACGATCGGCGGCCACTCCACACCAGTCTGACAGCAGGAACTTTTTCTTGCTTACCCCCTTCCCATCAAGGGTGTTTTGATCATGCAGAGAAACATGGGATCCCATCAGAACATACTCCCCCAAAGAAACCATCTTTGCTATGATTCCCATGCTACTCGCCAGGAGAGAAGGATAAAGTTACCACTGAACTTTTCACAATTGTTTAAAGCTGATCCCTGCCTGCACCTCCTAAGTATCATTTAGCCAGTTCAAGGTCTTTCCCCTCAAATTCCTGGAAGCATGCAGTTCCTGCCCCTGACCACGCACAGACCACACCAAATAACTTTGCCAAGCCCTGCAAGAGTATGCAGAACACAAATGGATCCAAAGGGGAGACAAACTTACCCAACACACTCGGGAAGTTATTTTCTTGTGGCTAATCAAAGAGAGCATGGAAGCACAGATTTAGCATTTCTTTTTTCTGCCGTCAGCAACGCTAGCTCACTGAAGGACAGTATCAGTTATGTCCTTACACAAAGCCTAGATGTCCTTACAGAAAGACTAGAGGTCCTCACACAGCGTCACCAACAAGTTCTGCCTGGAAGTGCCTGCAGCTTCTGCTAGGAGCATGGCATGGCTGCTGCTGCAGCACTTTCCTCAGCAAGCGATGGAGCCTGGCGCCCACGCTCAGGGCACCCCACACTTGCTGGACGTGGTGGATTTGCTGGCCACGCGCGGCTCACACGCAACAAACTACTGCAACATCTGTGTGCAGGTGACTCTCTGTGTGCTCAGGGCTGCCGCCCCCACCAGAACAACTTGGGCCTCCCAGGGCTTATCCCTGGAAAAAAGCAACTGGTCTGAAAGGAGTGACCCAAGCTGCTCCAGCAGCTGCAGCCAGTGCCTCCTGCCAGCCTCCTGGGAGAAAGGCAGTCCTGCTTCACCACCACCCCTCTCCCCACAGCTGCAAGGCTGGTGTGATGGGCAACCAGGGTCACCAGGAAAGGCAGCAGTGGGTTGGATGAATTGCCTGGGAGGGCCACAAATGGACTGGCTCTGAAGCGACTGCAATGTTTCTCAGTCCCGTAACCTCACCACTCTGCTAGCTGGGAGGAGAACAGGTGTAGTTATGATCTTGCCTTCCAGGCAAACGTTTCATCAGCACCTTGGTCCAGAGTCTTCCACACTTAGTCTAAGGATCTTGAGATGGTTTGTTTGGATTGGGATTTTTTCGCATGTGTAGAAAAAAAATCCTAAGTAACTGACTTGAGTGAAATAACTGGATGAAGTTCAGCAGCCGTTATTCTGTGGGAGGAGTGAGTGGGTGAACATAAGCAACCTGCTCCACCCAAAGAGGATTAAAAAAAAAAAAAAATCCATTCAACTACTCTGAAGGTACAAGATTCTTCAAAACAAACCAAATAAAATCGGTCTTCCTATTTTTCATGATTAATGATTTGAAGAAACCCCAACAGTCTTCTGTTGCTCAGACAACTTGAAAAATTCCCACCTCACGTTCAACTTGAGAACAGCACCAGGCCAAGCACAAGCCTATCAGTTTCTCTTTTCTTGCATCAACTGCCCACAGGGGCATTACAAAATTGTGAACTCCAGCAATGGAGGAGAAAAGTCCAATGGATTGGGAAAATAACTACTCTCCATGTAAAAGCTTGTGATTTTACAGTCAAAAAAACGCTGCTGGGCAAAGAACACAGAGAGAGGGGGGAGTAGGAAACAGGTATCCACAAGGTTCATCTCCAACACAGAAAAGCAGCGGTGTCTCCAAATTGTTTGTGACATGTCTCAGATCACAATCAGTCACATTTACAGTTACAAAAGAAAGAAAAAGAGAAGGCGTATTTAAGAGAATTATTTCCATGTTAGATAGAAAAGAGCCCCCTTTTGCAAACACGTGTTTAACAACATCTAAATGATATGTTAAAAAAAGCATAGTAAAGAAACACAGGGATATCACACATACATACCCACCCACACATTTTCCTTTTTTTCAAGTAAAAAGTTTCCTCTGCAGTATTTAACTGCTCACTATCTGTTTTACTACAGCCATGGTTATTTTTACTCCAGGGAACAGGTGGTGTGTCTGATAGCTGAAGCCCATAGATACTTAAATGTCAAAAAAGTCACCGAGATGTGAATTTAGGAACATGCTTACTTACTGAAAAATACTCCTACATTTTTGGATGCCAGAACATTAACGTTCAGAAGAGAGAGCCTCAGAAAGTCATCTCTTTTTAGAGGATGCAAACCAAAACTGAAAATACTGCATGCTCAATCTTACAGAAAAAATACGAGAAGAAAGCGAGCAGATGACAGAGGCCAGGATGGAAGAAACCACAAGTTCCCCTCCCCTCCAAAACAAGAGACCGATTTCTGTTGGGTGCGGACAGGGACACGTACCAGCCAACACATGGCTACAGATATTTGCCAGTTAGGTAGCCAGCAGTGTTAAGTCCCGGAGGAATGAACTACCCGATCTTGCTGGTACTCAGCCACCTGACCGCCCAGTGTATTGCCACGGACGGGTTTTGGGGATCTGCAGCACACGGCAAGTTCCCAGGTGATGGCCATCTCTTCCTCCGACCCACAGCCTCGCTCCGTCGCAGGGCACCAGCACGAAGCCCTGCCAGGTGCGGGTCGGCCGGGCGCAGGCTTTCTGCCTCTTACTCCTCCACCTATGCAAACTAGATGGTTTCGTTACTAGCAACACCTGGCATGTGACCCGGATTTCACCCTGCCTTCTCATACTTAAAAAGTTTCCTCATGTTTAATTAAAAGAAAGTGAAATTTGCCCAAGAAGGGCAAATAATTTTATTGGAAATGTTTCTGATTTTCCTCCTTTTCTGTAATAGCAGGTATCCCTTCGCATCCTTTGCTAGCATGAAACTAATGATTAGTGTTTGACCTTGTAAATGTAAGCAGCAAAAAGATCTTGACACTCAGCCAGCAGACTACTAAGACTATTAAGACAACAAAATTAATTCCAACTGTCTGGAGGAAAAAAAAAAAAAAAAAGGTTCATTTCTCTAGGCTAATTTTAATCTGATATTCAAATATGAAAAGATTAATAGATTAGGAAATGAGAAAAAAAGAAATCATGCCTCACTTCCAGATGAAAAACAAGACAGGAAAAAAATAAGTTTAAGTTGTTCCTCTGGAGGGGAAAAAGCAAATGCAAGAAAACTAGAAAAATTCTTTATACCAAGAGTACTTTACAACAGCTACCAACAAAAGTGGCATACTTAGAGGGAGTTGAAATAAAAAATTGCAAAACAAGGTTCATTTCATAGCAAGAATCTGGATACCATTTAAAAAATAGAAACAAGATGTTTCTATAGAAACAAGCAACAACATAAGAAAAGCAACTGCACTGTATTCCTTTTAGTCAGCTTTTATGGCAAATGAAGTTTAGGATCAACAGTTGATGGAACAAACTTTAAAATACCAGGAGCAGTTTTGTGCTAAGGAGACGAAAATGCTTTTCCAGATACTGAACTCGTGCGTGTGCAGAGCAGAGGAGGCTTCAAGAGCAACAGAGGTTTCCCCTCGATAAACCTGTGTTTGAGTCCCATAATTTCAGGAGTAAATTTCCCCACGAATATGGCACCCGATGAGAAACGGTCACAGACAAGAACCCAGCACGGGAGGCACCGAGGGAGAGGAAACCTGCCCCCCCCCCCGTGTTAAGACCTGTTGCCTCTCTCCCCCATTTTAGGCTGCTGTCTGCACTCTTCCTTAGGCCCCCACTACTGCCTCCGTAACTTGATCCCACCCGTGCTGCAATTTGAGAGAGACTAGATCAAAAGCAACTTCTAATCCGTCTTTTCCTTATACCTGCAACACTTACTTTCCACAGGATTTTCTTTATCAAGGTTCCCCCACTACAATCGGTCAGCTTGACTGACCCAGCAGAAGGCTTGCAATCCACCATATGTTCAGCGTGGTATCAATGCACTGGCTTGCTGAAAAGCAACAGCTATTAATTTTGCCTTTTAAGGAGAAGAAACTTCTATTTGCGTCTACCTCCAGAATACTTTTTTCTTAAGAAAATGGGATCTTCACATTATTCAAGCAGAGCATGCTATCCTAACTATTGTAGGTGCTACAAGTGTGTCTGAAGGGGTTTTTTGTTTGTTTGTTTGCTTGTTTTTCTTCAAATGCTGTCAAGCCTCAGAAAACCCACTAATGCTTTTTAGAAAGTTATTATCGCACATTATTATGTAGCTCTGAACCTCTGCAGCGGAGTTAAATCATTTGTAGAGCCAGAACAAATTTGGGATTAAGCCCTCCTTGTCAGGTATCACTGTTTCCAGTTTGGAAACAAATCCCAGCAATGTAAGCAGGAGAAACCTATAATTTTCAGATTATCTCAGTGTGGAATAAACTAGAAATAGGTTTCTACCCTTAGACGCCACAGTTTCCACACATACAAGTTTAGTTTAAAACATTCTTGGCCTCTACTGACTTACGACTGAAATGATACCATTCCAGGCAACAGGGCACACATCCATCCTACAGTCTGATGAACAATGAAACACTTCCGTGAGGGATACCACAAGGCTGTTGATATTATACTCCAGTTTTGTTTCTGCTCTTTCTTTCCATGCTGGAGAAGTACTAGTGATATTGGAAACTTCAAAAAGTTCAAGACTGGAACTTAGCTAAGACACCGATACCTCTTCAACGTAATTCTCAACAGGAAACACCAAAACCCTTTTGTAAGAGCTTCTCTAAATCTGAACCCATCTTTTAATAGATAAAGCACTCTACTTTGATAAAACACTGTTCAAAACAATGAATCAAAACAGTGGATGATAGAACATCCCAAAGGGTTACAAACTCAGGTTAATGAAAAGGTGACTGTCTAAGCTAATTTATCCACTTGCGAATACATGTATCGATTATTAACTCTGCATTTACGGATTTTCTAGGAGAAGCGTTGGTTCTAGCTTAGCTGTCAGACAGCACTTCAGGTTCCATGCATCCTAAACCAGCGTGAGGTGGAGATCCTGGCCTCACTGAACCAACTGGGAATTTTGCCATTGCCTTCAACTTAGATTACAAGAGACTAAAACCCTTTACAGCCCAGGCAGGCAACTTTCAGTACAGAAGAGAGCCACAGTGCCACAGCTTTCAGGAACTCTGCCTGCTGTAACACAGCTTGGCTTCAAAGTCCCTATGGATGGACTGGGTGCCGTGTCTCCAGCTAACACCACCTCAAACCCTACGGTAATGCAGGACTTTTGCCTCACCTTTTATTATTACACACTCGCACGTGTTCCACCTTTCTGTTCTTATTTCGTGGTTTAATTTATAGGTGTTGATGAGATTTAGACTGTAGTAATATGACAAAGGCTAACCTACTTCAGAAAGTGGGTTAGGGAAGGAGATTTGAGGTCCTTAACTTTAGCAATGTTGAAAATACAGGACAACTTGTGTGTCTGATTGAACTATCAACAGTTAAGAAAAAATTGTGAACTTGCAGGGTGAAGCAGCAGCCTACTCCCATGGCTTCAGGAGCAGCTGAATCTTTCGGTGCCTTCACATACCACTTGTGGACACCAGCAACGTAATATAGGAGAGGTGGAAGAAACTACCCAGGTTCTGCAGCGCTTTGAAGACTAAAGCAAGGGTAATTATTTTCATCTTTGCATGCAAACCTACAAAGGATATTAATCACTTTATCATTCAGTTCAGCTTTTAAATCTAATCACTGAAGTAGGTAATTCTACAGTCTATTGCAATAATGAATTCCAAAGGCTATGTATAACATTTCGTAACATACCCTTCCATTCTTTTAAAAATGCACCTGTCAGTAATTTCATTAAGCATGTCCTTGCTGACATAATAATAAGCTTCAATAGAAAATTAAAGCCAGAGGGTTTGGCATTAAATAGATTTCTTTCCTACAGAGTACTCTCTTTAAAAAATAAAAAAAAAAAAAAGAAGGGTGAGAGAAGGAAGAACTTACACCATAGTCAAAGCGGATTTTGACCCATTTGTTTTGCACCGCATGTAATGCTAAGGTGGTGTGCCTATATATACTTCAGAAGAGAACACGAAACAGGAAAACACAGGCTGAGGACCAGCAGTTACATTAGCAGTGCAAACACCCTCAGCAAACACAGCAACAATGCCAGGCCTCCAAGAAGGACTCCAGGTAAGGACCCAGCCTTGAAACAGGATTCCTGCCCGCTGGAACGGCAGGGTTCAGCAACAGCCCCTCCATGAGAGCAGAAACAGCAAGGGGGAACCAATTATTCTGAGAGAAGTCTGGACACATTCATGAAAGAGAAAAAGTGGCAGCACATGACCAGGCTTGATGACCCAGGAGCTCTCCAAATCAAGCTAGATGCCTGTGCTTCTCTTGAGCACGACCATCTGGGACTTTCTGTCAAAGTCTGCACAAGTGTATGTACTGCTAAATCCTCACCTAGCAGTAGTCTTCCCTACACATGAAAATAAACCACTCCTATTTATTTATCAAATTGTGATTATTTTTACTATTATTATACAATATATAGAACATATACACAATATAGATATACATGGTATATATATACACGATATACTGTATACTATATATACAATATACTGTTATTATACAATATTCACATTCTATGTGTGTATTAAAGGCAAATGATATTCCTTATTTCCAAATCTAGTTTATAATTTGTCCAGCTGCTGGCACCTCAGTACGCAGAAAAAAAAACAGTCCATGCTATGTCAGTGAAACATTTCCAGTAAACAGGAAGGATTTTCTCTTTCTTCCTCATCGCCTATTTAAAATTTCTGCCTCACTATCCTAACGTTACCCCCCAACATGTCAGAAAGGGCCACCATTGCTACCTGTGCCTGAGAAGAGCAGGAAGGGAGTTTCTCTGCCAAGCGTGCCTGTGGCCACTCAAGCAGCATCCTTACTGGCTTCGTTTTAAAATGTGTTCAGGCAACGCTGGGAAGCAGTTCTTCAGCCCACACCATCCCCTGAAACCACACCAATACATTTGCCACTAGGAGAGAAGCAGTGAACCTGCAGGGAGCTCCCTCCTTAGCGAGGAGTTACAACCGTTTTGAGAGCAGTGACAGCCGAGATGATTTGATGCCACTTCCCCACCTCTCTTTTCAGGGAAGGCAGGCAGCAGCCAGAACCAGGGAATATTTCTGACTCTTCTCCTGCAATATCTTGCAGAAGGGCTTGTGGACACCGAGAGGGGAACTGCTGCGCCTTTAGGAGCGTCTGGCCTTACCCTACATTCAGTTATGTGCCCTGCTCTGCCCCAATTTTTTTTTAGGGAAAGGGACAAGGAAGACGCACCCACTTACGTAAATGGTCACCGAGTGAATCCTCAGGTACCTGCCACCTTTCAGAAGTGGCCTGCTTCTAGCTGTAGGTCAGGCAAGCACTACCAGACAGGTTCAAGTATTAAGCTATTCTAGCTGTGAAAGGTCGGGGGGCAGTCACGACCATCTTAGAAGGATTTTCAACAGAAATACTTAACAAATTAAACAAAAGTGTCTGGAAATTACTTTGGGATGTGCTCCAGCAGCTCTGCTCGCCCAGGCGCGATTATCAGCGCTGGTGCATTTCTCTTACTTAACCGCTCAGGGCAGTTCAGACCGGACCATTACATTTAAGTCTCGACTACGTAAAAGGCTGGTGTCTGCTTTTTTTTTGCTTTAAGGGAAACATCAGTAGCGGTGCGTTACGGTCGCTGCCTTTGTCTAAGCGTGGGGAGACGCCGCCTGCAAAACAAAGAGTGCGCGGAAAGCCATTTTCACAACTAACAACAGGGAATGGTACGCGGCTCCTTTCATTTCCTAAGGAAGAAGCCCACTGCCATCCACCCTGCCATAAAAAAAAATATACATACCCTGAAGAAAGCAGAGAAGTTAAAAAAATAAAAATAATAAAAAAAGAGGTGATCTTTTCCTCCGATTGCAATGCATGCCATTTCACTAGCAATACAGCGGCGGAAAGCTTGAAGTATTTCCGCGAGCAAGCGTGCGGTCGCGACAAGACCGAGAGCTGAACGAGTCGAGGATTCCGGCGACCGCAACAGCACCCCAGTGGTCTCCAGCGAGATGTTCACCACGTGGACGCCCCGCGGGGACCTCCGACATCTCCCCCCATCCTCTTCCACATGGAATACAC
>VZTL01003030.1:0-12167 GCA_013400535.1 Scopus umbretta | reverse complement strand
GAAAATGAAGTTACCCTATCATGTATAAAGTTTTTAGGGCTTTTTATTACTAATAAATTTTAACAGTATTCTTATGTGTTCATAATTGCAAATGGAAAAATGTAGGCTTCATGTAAAGTTTGAAAATTCTACTATTTTCTAAGACATACACAGCAATCACAAAGCAGGAATGGCAAGCTGTGCACTGTGGAGATTCTTCCCAGGGCAGCTCCGCAGTTACTACATGGCAGATGTAGCAAAGTGGTTGAAGTGTCCCTGTCTAGTGTGAACACATCCAACTTGTCTACTTTAATGGTCTGTCATATGCAAAGATTTCCTGGGAATCTGTGCCACATTCAGGGTACATTACATCTCTGGCACGTCTGACATCCCATTTATACAGTAGGACTACAGTGTCTTCACTGTGAAATGTGTGTTAGTAGAGGAAGAGCCACATATTGTCCTGGATAGATACTGGGGGGAATGCTAGTGCTGCCCAAAATTCTGATAATCCTTTGGCGTTCCTGCGTATGGCCACAAGTTATCCGCATAAGTTCAAGTTCATTCAGATATCCATTTGTGACTCTATTGTCACTGGCCATATTACCGTTAATAGGTTTTCTTTCATGAAAGAAGAATCTTTTAGTGCCCACTGATTCATAAGATTGTTTATTGATCATGAAGTTATGATACTGGCCTAAATGTGGTTGATTGAAATATCAGAGTGGATGGCTCTTTTAACATCAAGCCAAGTGTGAGGATAAAGTAGAAGCTGGAAAAGGCTGTTGGTGAGCAACAGGAGATCCGAATCCACTGGGACTGAGAACCAAGGAGGGCAGCAAGGCACGTTCTGCGCAGTGCTAGTAGAAGAAACAGAAGCTGAGAATGTGAGAAGCATCATGCAGCTGGGAGAGAGAAGCAAGGGCACTTGAGGAGCAGCTAGCACTTACTGAGGGTTAGTAGCTACTCTTCAGCCTGTGTATGAGTTGTGTGTAGCAGAAACACAGTGTGTCAGATGGAGGTGTGGAATATAAGCAAGAAAAGACTAGCCAGTTTCCTGTGGACAACCAACCACAGAGCCTCCGTGAAGCTGAAACCCTTGGACCTTTAATCTGCTAAGACGTGAAGTTTTGAGGAAACCACAGGTGAGCAGCATCTTTGAACATTAGGCAGGAGGTAACTAAATACAAGTGAACAGAGGCCAAAAAAGCAGCTTCATTGCCAGTATTGTAAAAAGTACTCCCAGAGACAAATTCTGCAATAAGCGGAGTCCTTCACGAAGTAGAGAAATCCCTAGACCTGAAAACTGTGTTTGACTTTAACCACATGGGTCACAGGGTAGGGATGGCCAAGCCACAGGCTGAATGGGCAGATGAAGCAGGGTCTAAATACTGTTTTTACCGTTAGTGGCCACAGTGACACTGCATGTGTATTCTGCTAAATTGTAGGCTGAAATATTTAAATATTGTATGTCAAGGCCTAAAAAAAAGCTTGTAATCTCGTTAATATCTGTAAACCTAAATGGCTGTCCAAGTGGCAGCTCCCCCTGCATAGGTACTCTGTCTTACATACTGTGCTGAATAAATGCTTATGTGTATGAATGCGGATGGGAGAATTTCTCCTGCCCCCACCAAGAAGTATGTGGTGGAAGGTATCTTTTCTTTTTCATTCTGTTGCTCTGAACTTCTTCCTTGTCTTAGAAAACACGGCTCCTTGTCTTTGTTGATCTTTTCTCTTTCATTTCCTGTTTCAGTCGTCGTTTCCTTTCCCTTAGGAAAACCAGCAGCATGCATCCATTATTTATCCGTTTCCACAAACTTACTCCCTGTCCTGGTTTTTCCTCCTACTTTTGAGAGGACAGAGGATCTGGTAACAAGCTCTTCCAGGCGGAAGTTTGCGGTCTCTCTTCTCTGTACACTGACACCTAATGGCAAGGACACACCTGAGAATTTATTTTTTTCTAAAGCCTTAAGTTGTTTTAAAACCCTCTGGACTGTTGCAGTCCAAAATGTGAGAGCTGGTGAGTATGTGTGCTGCCCTCACCGTGTTAATCCCATTCTGTATATAGTCCGAGAGGCTTTCCAGAAAAGGAGTAGAAGTGCTTATCTTTCCTACCGCTATTTATTCCCTTATCAGACTCTTCGTGAAATTTGCAAAAGAGATGGCAATAAGTACTTTTTTTTTCCTGGTTTGCTTATTTGCTAGAGACCTTTTCATTCTGGATTTTGATTTACAGAATATCGAAGACTACTGAGCCTCCTTTCATTCATTATTCTGCAACTCACTTGTTTGTGCACAATGACCTCAACTATGATATATGTATCTCTTTATCAAATAATATGTATATTTTTTTTCCTCTTCTGTACTGTTCTCCATCATTTCTTACTGGCAAGGAGGCAGGGTGATGGGTGTGAGGGGAAGAATGCATCTAATAAGCGGTAACTTAGAGGAGTGCTATTTAGAGGGTTTTTTTGTGGAGGTGTATTTAAAATTAGTTTCTGCTTTGTTATATTACAGGCCTGAATTCAGTCAGTAATGACCTCAATAGTGCCTGTTTTAATGTAATCCCTGCTTGCTGACTGCTGTTCCAAGAATAAAAATTTAAGCCAAAAGATTTAATGAAATCCTTTGGGATTAGTGCTCACTGGGCTGGGGAAATTGCATATCAACCTTTTCTCTGTACTCTAACCATACGGTTTGGTATTTGAATAGGAGGGTGTCCAAGAGAGACAACTCTGAGTTCATCAATAATTTACATTTTTGTTAGTTACAAACCTGGTATTTGGGATTCTGTTGCCATAGCAATCCATCTGGGCCTGAACGGATAGTGTTTTAAGTGGTGGTTGTATAGGGATTCACAGTGTGTGCTTTAAATCCCTTCTAAACTAATCCTCAGATCTGTTCTGTGACTTATTTGAGGCTTCAACAAAATCAATGTTACTCACAGTAAAAAGTTTATGCTGAGCAAATTAAGCCCATAAAATATTAGAATATGCATATGATTAAGGACTGTAAAGTTCATAATGTATGACGATTTCTGTTTCAATACGTGAAGCAATTAATAAATGCCCACAGCTCCATTTTTTTCAAAATATGTTTAATTTGTTGCACATTATGCAGCTAGAAATTATCCAGATGCTGTACTGGTTATTAGCTAATTTAAACTTCATAATCGAATGCTGGCTTCATTTTCCCAGATGTCAGTTCTATGTTTTACAGGATGTCAGTCTATTCATAATACTATATAACTTCCACTTTCAATTAATCTGATTTTCTCTCTTATAAATAATTCTAAAGCAGACAATAAAGTTTGAAATTCCCATTTGCATTGCTAACACCACTGGAGTTGAGTTTTGAGGCTGTGCTGCTAAATTCAGTAGCTAAACAGCCGCTGCTTTTTGTTTGAAGTTGTGTTTATCATTTTGCCTCCCAAAATTTCAAAATGGTTTATTCAAAACCTCCCAGATATGCCACAAAAAGGGATGTCCTCAGGTCTGAAAGATGATCAACAAACTCCCCAGCAAACCTGGGCTAAGTTTCAGCTCTATCAAAACCAAAACCCTCTTGAAACTGATTTCCAGAGCTTTTAGTTCTTCGTAACAAAAATGTTGTCCAGTTGTGCTCTCAAACTGTCACCAAACCATAATGATGATGTATTAGCAGCTCTTTATTACTCCAGAGTATAGAGATTCAGTTTGCAAAATTATTCCTCAACGTTTGAAAGAAGAGA
This sequence comes from Scopus umbretta, assembly GCA_013400535.1. NCBI lineage: Eukaryota > Metazoa > Chordata > Aves > Pelecaniformes > Scopidae > Scopus > Scopus umbretta. The sequence goes on along the minus strand of VZTL01003030.1, from coordinate 8,458 downwards.
GAGAAAAATATTCAAAGAACAGCCATATGCTCTACTAATGAGTGTTTAGCCCGTAATCCTCAACAGACAAAAAATGTTTCTTCATAAAGTTTGTAAAAGATCACATGGTTCTTCCTGGCTGTAAAAATAGTAATAGAATAATGAAACTGCAGATGGTCTAAGAGATCCTGAGAAAACTTTAATTACCACGCAACTTCCCTTTCGTCTTTTATATTACAGTTCACTGTGAACAGTGAAACATGTAATAGAAGGGGCTTATTTTTTCCATGATTCTGTGATGCTAAAAACGTTGTCACCTGTAAAAAATGTAAATCTACTTTGTTTCTGTATTAGTTAAACAAGAGTTTCCTGAGGCAAACTGCAAAGAATCCCTTCCTTGCAGTGGAGCAGGGTTCATTTCATAAGCAAAGATATGTGTGTATATTCTTAAATTCAGTGTGGCTGACTGAACTTTGTTTATTTTAGAGGCCCAGTTCTTCCACCCCAGCTTAATGGGACTATTTCCATAATTGGTTTACCACTAAAGGTAACTGGGAAGAGAAAGCTTAGAATTAACTAAAAAAGGCTTTGTTTTGGTTGCTGCTGCATATCCTTATGACTAACTAAAGTAAAAGTTGCAGATCATTTACATGATTACTTACCCTAAAATTACATGCCCTGAAGTATCTTCTGTAGATACCATTTGTAAAATACAGATTATGCTTCAAAGGGATATTACAAGATGTATTCAGGCATATCAAAATGTGTTTCTGTTGATATTTCCAATGGTTTCATTAGGAAAAGTCTTCCCTTGCAAATATTATTGAAATGAAAACGGAGCCTTGGAAGATACTAGCGGTACGACAGATGCTATTTGTAGCTCTGGAAATATAGTTGTCACTGCAGGGGATCTCCTGCACTGAAGACCCACAGGAGTCCATAACCAAGGGTGAATGAATTAATCTGCCAGCACGTCTCATAAAAAATAGCCTGTGTTTAATAGTAAGTGAGAGAAACACAATTGAATTTCTCTGGTAATTTTTTTTTTTATCTTTCTCTAGAAATGCAAATCCTTCCTGTTTATTTCTCTCTATATGTTTTAGCCCTGCAAATCCTTCCAAAGAGTGCTGATACTTAGCCTCCTTGATTACTCTTGATTTTTACTGATTGGTTTTTACTTATTTATTCCAGATCTGCGTTACGTTTTTCATACGTTTTGGAAACTCCGTCTGTCAACTTTAAGGGAGCAGGCGGGCTGCCTCTCTTTGCACTTACCGAAGCTCCACACTTACTCATGGTTTTGCTTAAATTTGCTTCTCTAATCTAGCACATAACCTGTGCTTTTGTTCAGTTACTTCTAATTAATACTGAAGTAAACATCTGTCTTTCCTGTCCGTTTTCTGTCTTTGCAGCAGAAGGAAATAGTTAATCTTCTGAAAGGCTCGGTAATAATATGACACAGCTTGACACAGACAGCTTAGAGAAACAGGGGAAGATTGAGGCAGCGTACCGCAGAGCAGGTGTGACTCTGTGTGTTAATTTCTCTAAGGCACTTGCAGCTACCTCTGTTCAAATGCAAGAGGTACACAGAGACCTCAACCAAAACCCTGGCTCTGAACCCTGGGAGAAGGTTGGGATTAGAGCTTTTAATTGAAACTTGTCTCTGAGTGTGGCCGAATTTCAAGTCCTTCAGTTTGGGAGGGCTTGAATGACAGGGAGAGGCAAAGTTTTGGTTGAACCCATTCAAGAGGTTTTGGAGTACAGTAGTTCAGATGAGGTCTGTCGTGGTCTGTACCAGGACATTTTATACAGCTGATAAGGAGCACCAAGCTATGTAAGGCCTGCTAAGACTATTGTCAGATGTATTACAAACTCTGGGAAAGAAGTGAATTGGTCCCACCCATGTGTTTTACACCAGCATCTGAGTTATTCTAAACCCTTTCGAAATAAGGGTTTCATGTCACTGTCCAGCTAACTTTGCATTGTTCGAGTGCTCCACAGCTCCTCACTGATGACTAGGACATAATGAAAGAGGCTGTTATTTAGAAGAGCTAATCCCTACACTTCAAAAATGTTTAAAACTTAATAACAACATAATGTTGTATGCTTCGGACTCATGGACTATATAGCCCTCAGTTCCAAACAGCTGTTACTTGTTGCCCAGCAGGTTTCTTCAGTAGACTGACACGCCAGTGAGTGATTTCTGAGATATCATAGATATTGACAGAACTATACAGAAGGCAATTTATTTTTTTTTTTAACTAAAAAATAAGGGAAAATCAGATTTTTTTTTAATCCGATATGTTCTGAATCCTTTAGTATTCGAGTCATGAAAGATGGTGGCCTGGTTAATTTCGAGTGAGATCCTGGATGGAATCGTGATTTGCCTTTTTTAAAGACCAGACTAAGGGTTGATGTGATACAGTTTGACAATTTTAGATAACAGCAGTTTCATTTTCCTCTGACAAAGTTGATGTCAAATTAAAAATACATTTACCTGTTGTGGTAACTGTGCATTTAGCTCCCTTTTTAAACTGCATCAGAATCGGTCATCTTTGCATTTAACTGCCTTCACAGCTTGATCCTGCCTGCTCTTTCACATCAGTGTTGCCCTCATTGCAACCCTTATTACCCATCAGTCCCAATTTTCTCCCTTCTCTCATGCAACCTTTATTCCTGAAAATGGTTAAGAGCAAAACTCTGCAAAGCCAGTATGCTGTGTTCCTTCAAATCCTGCCTTAAAACGCACCTCTGTTGTGATGCCTGTAAACTGCCCAAGAAAGGCTAAGCAGCTGGTGTGCTGTGATCAGTGCTTATTATGCTAATTGCCTGCATGAAACAGTGGGAGTGAGGCATGAAACACCCCACTGCAGCGTGTCCCGCGCTCCTCCAGAAGCGCTGGGAGGGGGGGCTGTGGCTGTCATTGGAGGTACACGTCGTTTCTTCCATAACTCCTCACTCTAATGGGGCAATCTAGCCAAGATCCAATACAGCGTGAGAATTTAATTTTGACCAGAGGATTGCCAGCCTCACAGGTGTGAAAGCCTGTCACATTCCTGGAACTGGGGAGAGCTGCAGGTGCCCAGATGCAATTCAGATGCCCAGAATTTGGTATGAGGTTTCAAAAGAGATTTATCCCCTGAACCTGTGGATTTCCCATCTCTGCTGCTCTTGTAGTACCTAAGACTGGAAACTTTGCCCTTTAAGGAAAAGGGGCGACGTGGATTTTCTCTTCTGGATGCTTTCACAAAAGCCCAAGGCTTTGAATCCTGGAGTAAACCAAAACTAAATATGAAAATGGAAAACTTCTATGGCACAAAAGAACTAGGTAATTCATTTTATGTAGATGATAAATGCATTTGTTTGTTTTTCTTACAGAAACGTGCAGTCCTGAATAAACAAAGAGAAGAGCGTTAAGCGCACAGTCTGTGTTCTGAACAGTAAGTGACCAGATTAAGTACTCTGAAGCTAAGAACTATTTGTACTTTCTTCTTTTTTTGTATTTTCTTTTTCTTATTTGCAGTTCTTTTGATCAGTGTTAGAAATTAGTGCAGTGAGCATTTCCGCCTTTTATCCAACTCAGTTTCATTTCACAGGGGTAGACTTTTATTAATCCTATAATCATGTTAGGTAAGAGGCCCAGATAATCCACACAATGTGTCTTCAGTGCTGCCCATACTGAACATATTCCCTTTCTCTTCTCAGTAAACGTGAATTGTAATACTAGAAGGTATCCAGCTAAAAGTAGTATTAAACCAACATTTGCTCACACCTGAAATTTTGCAGAAGAACACTTAGGTTTATCAGTGTAGTCAGATCCTGTTGGGACACGAGTAAAAGAGTTTTGTGGGTTTGTGTTAACCACTTAATCACTGACTAATGGTGCTGAACTGCCCTGGTTCGAGCTGTGCTGTTCACTGCCCAGTATGACCAATCACAGTGCATGGCTGCTCTCGCCTTTGATAACTACAGCTTGATAAAACATCAAGAAATGAAGACTACTCGCTGAGACAAGAAAATGAGCTGCGGTTGTGTTGTGGATGATACTATCGATGTTGTCCTTTGAAAAAAAAATCTTAGGCTGCTGGTGAAGTACCAGTTGTGATACAGTAGGGAAGAGACACTGCTTTTCTTGCTGATCCTAAGTAATATGCCCTGGGGAATGTAGCAGGGTATATGGGTGTACTGCATTACTGGCTATTAAAAGGTGGCAATACGTGTTGAGAACCAAAGCGGGTGAATGTGTGCTAAGGCATTTCTTTTAACAGTTCCAGCAAAACAGTTCCTCCATGCTAGGTGCTAATAGAGCCTGCCTTTTTGTGGTAGAAGATTGTGGACAGTAAGTAATGTACAGAGAATATGTGCTTTTCAGCACCATTCTTCTTATAGAATATACATTTGACAGTGTATCATGCAGTAGAATTGAAGGACTTTTATTGTCATATACAGAATCTCTATTTATTTAGCCAGACTGGCGTATGGAACAGACTAGTTTTGGATAGAAATAAATCTTGAATATTTTTTGGCAAGCAGTAAAAATAAAACATTTTAGTGGAAAAGAGTATGTTTATCATCCTCAATAGCCAAAAATGCCCGGCATCTCTCTGGGCAGCCAAGTTCAATGATGGGTTTTAACATTACATTTAGTCAGACAACATGAAAGGAGATGTGTGACATTTCACTGAAGCTGAGGGCAACATAATGCTTGTTTGAAAATCTGTGTGGTTATTCATACAATGTACTAAAATGTGCTATCAGTGGGCCTTTTTAGACATATAACAAATCATACATATGTTCCAAAAGACAATTAGAAAAAAAAATCAGTTCTAAAAAAAATTCTCAAAACTTCTATCTTACTTGTCTATTCTTCTTAACTTTCCATTGCTTCTTCTGTCAATCATACTTGCCATCCATTTTCTCTTCTTTCCCGCCATGACTCTTGTGGTTTATATTCCCTACATGCTATCATACCTCTTTTCACCCTTATCTTTCCAGTTTTTTACCTACACAGCTAATCTGCTCCAACTTCATACTTTCTCCCACACGGGGCCATCTCCTCTTCCTCTTGGCAGAGCTGCACCGCAGAATGTTCCTGATCTTTGGCAAATTTTGAGCTTGCTATTTCTAGTATCAAACAGATACTCTGCAGACCAAGAGCATTATTGATATTGTCAGACAGAATACTGCCATATACCTCTATCTAAGGAATTTGTGAAGGGTTGCAACATATAGCAATATGGGTCAGCTCTTGCAATTTTTATTCGATGTGTGGAAAGATATGGTGAAAATTCTGGGAGTCGTTATTTAACGCATGGAATAACTTCAACCAAATCAATTATGCTTTTCCTCTGGATCTTAAATTTTGGCAGCAGATGACTGATAGTTACATGCGTAAATATTAGCAATCCCAAGCAATTCAACTGATGTATGTATACAAAAAATCCAGGAGTTGTTACAGACCTGTTTGTAGAAAGTAAATTTCCCTACTGTGGGCACTAGAAGATTTTCTCCTCACTTTTATTCCTGCATCAAGTGGCCAGAACTCACAGGCAGCTGTTTCAGAATAGTGTGCATTTGTTTGTGTATAGCAAGAAAAAATTAATCAACTATTATTGGTACTCCATCACATACAAATTCTCTCTCTCCTGCTGGCAGAATAGGTTGACAGAACCTTTTCATAGTATCCATCAGTTAATTTTATCAGTTATGATATTATGATTAAACCACAAATGGTCTAACAGTGAATGTATAATTACAGAAATGAAACTGTACAGTGGTTATTTAACATTTGTAATGTGTAATTTGTTTAACAGTCTCTTTGGAATATGATAAAACAGAAATAAAATTAAGTTTATCTCTCATCCATCATCAATGAGGAGCAATGTTACTGGCTTGATCGGGCTATACATTCAGCCATGTGGGGAAGTTCATGTATGCTACCTTTGGGCCTGTTTATAACACCCTTGTGAACTGTATGCTATTCATACACTAAGCAACAAGTCATTCTTCTGACACTGCGATTAATAAATTGTGGATCTTTGTTTTAAAACACTTTTTTTTTTTTCTCATCCTGAATTAAAACCTAAAATTTAAAATATCAAGTGCTGAGAGGCAAAAGTATTGGATTCCTGATATAGGAAGATAAAAGGAATACTGTTCTTGTTAAAAAAAGGATAAAGTAAAAGTCATAACATATATTTTGTGGGTTTTCATTGTTCTCACCTTTTTTTTAAATGCAAGGGCCTTTGTCATTTCGCTTTGATATTGCAAAAGATCGCAGTCATCCTTTGTGGAGGAGGGAAAAAATCTTGCAATATGTGTTCCAAAAAAAATGTCCATTGTCCTTACGTAGTCAGCAGCAATCAAGTTTCATCTGCCACATACTCTGGTTTATCAAATAATTGATATCTTTGGTGGCTGCTGTCAAGAACAGTTTTTTTATTATTCTTGTTTAATAAAGACAAATTCAGGTAATGTGACATAAGTTAGGAGACTGCACAAACGAAGCGCTAATACAGGAGGAGGATGGCCAAACCATGCTCTGTTATGAGCAGGTGAGAGGAAGCTTGGCCTGCTGAAAATTGTTGTACAGGCAGTTTGACTCCATTACACGTAGAGGAACTAAATTCATGTTAAACTTACCATTAGCTCATGAGCACGCAATATTACCGCTGTTTACCCTAATAGCTATTTCAAAAGCTACTGTGTTTTATATTTTACCATTTACCCTATTATATCTAGAGGTATGTAATGTACCAGAGATGAAGTAGCTAAATGAAGGGTTCCTTGGTTTTGGAAGGGTCAGTTTTGTAAAAGTTGAATTTATGAGCCTTCAAAAAGAAATGAGCCTGTGGTTTCTGAATGTTCTCTGCTAATCACAATAATCTTCCCTTACATTACGATTTCAGTCTTTCATTGCAATATAGTAATCTAGAAGCAGCATGGAAGTGCCCTCATTCCCTGTGCTCCCAGGTTTTGTCATTGCCCATTAAAATTCATGTGCATATACTGCAGGCTTGGATAAAATAGTTCATTTGAGTGTTCACACTACCTGAATTCTTTAATGAGGTCTTCCCGTAAATTAGTTTCACTTCTTTTTTTTTTTTTTTCCCCTCCCTCCCACAGTGGAAGTATGAACTTCTGGTAAATTATATAGCAACATTTGCATAGTGTAAAGGTTTTTTTATTTTGTCTCTACTTTGGTTATCATGTTAAGACTATTCAGCATGGTATATTCTCTGTGTCTCATATGCTTACAAAATTCTGTGCCTCAAACCCACATTTTTCTTTTTTTATCAATCTTGTATTACAGACACAGCTTTGCATTTTTTTAATGTGAGATCTCTGACACGGATTTAGATTCTGTACTGCTTTGAGGTATGCTAGTTATGCAACCTAATCTTGCAAAATGGCTCTGTGTGTGTATGTCCCTGGGGCTTCAGTTTAGTTGTCATCTATCATTTTAGCACCATGATTGATTACTCTCCACTATTTAATTTATCTGCTGCAGCTTCTCAGCTTTTTTTTCAATTGGTAAACATATACTTTTCTAGACACATTTTCAAATTATGTGTTTTCCAAGTGCCTCAGAAGTCACGTAATTATATTTTTTCTCAGCTAGGAATTTAACCATTTAAGCTGTTCAATGGTTTCAGTAAATTATTGGGTGATATTTTGTCTATTACCTGGAAGTTTTGCACTGGAAATCTGTGTTTTTTCCATTTTTCAACATTATTGTATATATCTATTCTGAAATACAAGTGTATTTACCAACTGCTTCTTTGTCCACCAAAAAAGACTAAAAGAAATTACCACCTTTTTAAAGTGTAGGAGCCAAATGCATGGCCTGATGCTACTGCAGTAGACTTTAACCACCTTTGCACATTAGGTTTCGAGAGCAAAATATTTATTAGCCTAATTTCCTTGTTGGAACTTCACAAGTTGGCTTCAGTCAGTAGTGTTAACATGTGCTTTTTTTCTTGTCTTCTGTACTGTGTTCCTATAATATAATTTGCTATTTTTAAACATTACATTCAATATCAAGATGGCTATGATTTTAAATCAAGCTTTTACAGAGTAACATCAAGTTTCCATTTAAAAAAGAGGGTTTTTTTTACATTAAGTCATACTGTGTATACGCATGGCAGCAGTTTTACACAATTACTGAGGCAACTTCCAAGAAGCTACTGTAATGATCTGCTTCTATGATCCACATGTCAAAGAAGTTTTAATGTCAAATTTTCTTTTCTCCTGCAGTTTTTATTATGGCTTTACATTATCTGTGGTTTTGAATGGGGAGGTTGATAATTTGTTTTGATTTTTTTACTTTTTGGTTATTGACTGTATTTAGTATTTGTGATAATCTCTCAGTAAGAAGAATTATACTGTGTCACCATAATGCAGCTTTGCTGATGTTGGTAACTGCTATTGTAGTCCTGTCTCTAAATACAGTCAAACAAAATGAATAGACATCTGCAGT